>OMKK01063924.1:1198-11928 GCA_900302305.1 Polymixia japonica
ACAATTCTTGCCATATGTGTGAGGAGAATATTCATATTCATATATGTATGGAGTATTGACCTCACATTCTGATAAAACAGAAGAAATGGATTCGTTGACACAACCGACGCTGTCCTGCTCCATCACTGCTGTTGTTGTCTTGCTTGTGTCATACCCCCTGGACCAGCCTCCAAAGCTGTGATTGGCGGCCCGCCTCAACTCAATATGATCAACTCAATGTGATCAACTCAGTGTGATCAACTCAGTGGGATCAACTCAGTGGGATCAGTTCAGTGGGATCGATTTAGTGTGATCAACTCGATGTGATCAATTCAGCATGATCTACTCACTGGGATCAACTCAATGTGATCAAGTCAGTGTGATCAATTAATTGGGATCAATTTAGCGGGATCAACTTGCGAGACTTGTCTTGCTCACAATCTCTTCTTGTTAGTATCTACAAATAGAACATCAAAACACACTTTTTCATTCTTCTTCTCTGTTTGTTTCTCTCTTTGTTGTTGATGTTTGCTCTATCTAACTCCCCCTCTTTCTCTCCATCTCTCTGCCTCTCTCTCTCTCTCACTCATCCATCTCTGTCAAACACTCTTTCCATCTCTCTCTCTTTCTCCCTATGTCTGTCAGTATTAGCCTGTTACTGGTTCAGTGGGGTCAAAACATACACACACATAAAAACAGTGGCACAAACACACACACTCTCTCTCTCTCATACACACACACATACACACACACAGTATCCCTCAGCTATACAGGGATGATCCCTAGATCTGGGTAAGAATGTTGGACCCCCCATACAACCGTGAGAGAAAAGGACCCCATAACATACACACACACACACACCTACACACATGTACACACTCACAGGAAGACCCTTTTCTTTGAGAATCTAATATAGGCAATCAAAGACAGACAGGGGTCTTTCTGAGTCATTTACCAGCACAGGAGCTGTTTAATACAGTTCTCCCATTATCCTCCATTATTAAAAGAGAGAGAGAGAGAGAGAGAGAGCAAGAGATACTTATTCTTCTTCACTGGTGTATGAGGTATAGTGTCATGTTTCACATGGAAATAAAAAGAATATAAAATAGATTTATACCTCACAGGACGCCGACGGAGCGAGAGAGAGGGACAGAAATAGATGAGAGGGGCAGAGAACGACCGAGAGGAAACAGCTCATGAGAGGAGAGCGCTCTCTGATGTACTGTGTATCTCTCTCTCTCTCTGTCTCTCTCTCTTTCTCTCTCTCTCTCAAGTACTGTATTAACGAACAACAAATGATGGCCAAATACACCGAGAGTAGACAGGAACAGATTGAAGCGACAGGCAGCGGAGAAGGTGTAGAACTGTCAGTCATGGAACAGTGGAACCTCAGGGGAACCTCAGGGGATTTGAACTACCGTCTCCCACAAGCAGATCAACATCCTGGATCCTGACCACCACGACCCCTGACCCTGCCCAAAGGGAGGGGTGCGTGTGTGTGTGTGTGTGTGTGAACGTGAGAGTTAGTGTGTGTCTGTGTGTGTCGAGTTTTTGTAGTGAACCTTAGTGTTCAAATGAGTCACGTTTCCAAATAGGATTATCTGATCCCCTCTCTGAATCATTTGAATTAACAATACAATTGAAACTGTTCACAAAGCGTAGAAATTGAAATTTTATTTCAAGGTTTCATTCAAGGATATGTCTTTTTAAAATTTTATTAAAATTTAAAAGTTACGCTCATTCCATATCACTGACCACACGTTAAAAACTTTTGAACACATTTAACACGTCGTTCAGAAATGTGTTCAAAAGCTCCAGGCTGCATCTGAACTTTAAACTGCAAATTTAAATCCCCAGAATACATGAATTTACGTATTTTTTTTCGGACCACTGGGAGGTCACTGGCAGCTTCTGTGTGTGGGAGATATCTGTTGGGTTCATGCTGTCAGTCATACAACAGTAGAACTTTACAATCTAGAATCTTAAAAAGCCTGCAACTTTTTCTGGCCTCCAGTGATTCAGTTCTTACTTCTTAGAACTCAATGTTGTTACTAAGCAACATTAACCATAGCGTTCCTTCCTGCGATGGCACTATCTATCTTTAAAAAAATATGCATTATGCAACACGTGGTTCCGACCAAGAAATCTGATCAACTAGACTTTCCAACCGTGCTCAAATAAGCATAACAGCACACCTAGCCATGCTCAAATGAAAAATGCATTATCACTATAAATACTACTCCGCCATTGATACGAACTTCACATTTCTGCCAACAGAGTAATGCTATTAAATCGGAGACATTAGTAGCTGTATAAATGCTTGAAGAAATGGGTTGTCAGGATGCCTTAAAAATCGGCGAATTATGTTAGCTCTTTCCCTGAAGGTGAGTGTGAAATTGTCATGATTAAATTTGTTTTATTTATTACATATTATTATAAGTTTTATTTTTAAGTAGTGAAACTTATTACCAGTAATTGAAATAAATAAATACATAAAGGAATGAGAAGACATAAATCCAATAGGCTACAAATTGATAATTATTTTTTTGTAGATAAAATGTAATGTAAATGCAACGTGTAACCTGACACTAATTATTTTTGTTTAACATTAATATCTCTGCTGTTTAAATGTGTTTTGCAGTTGATCTATGCCATGTTGCCAAGCTATAGCTGGCTATGATGTAACATTAATATTTTGGTTGTAATTTAAATGGTAAAAGTCTATCTTTTGGTCGAGTGTTGAGATCACGTTCAAAAACCTCAGAGAAAGTTGGAAAACTGGATATTTTATTACTTTTTCAGAAGTAGCAGTTTGAAAAGTTTCCACACAATATGTTCATTTCATCTATCATTTAATACAGAATGATGCTGCAGTACCATTAGAAGATTCATGCGAGATAGATGCATGATGGAGGACTTTTTTCACGGCAAACCACTGTATCAGTGTCTATGACTTTAGCAGTTTAAGCAGTAAAAATGGAACTTTGCAAGAACAAATTTAAAGTTTTAATTTTAAATGCTAATTATTTCAGGGGGTTCATGAAATTTGAATGGTTTTGGAGTGCCGGTGGGTATATGACTTAAGCTGTGACATAGTATTACGATTCAAACAGATGTTGATGTTTTCAGTCTAACAGCTGACAATATAACTTCAACACCGTTGTGAATTATGTATTTGGGCAGCCTCCCCGCTGTCAGTTGCATAAATATTTTGTATTCGAGTCCCACTTTAATTCAACCAAACCTCTGTGTCCGTGAGAGAGAGAATGAGAACAGAGTAGAGACAGAGAGAGAGAGAGACAGAGAGAGAGAGAGAGAGAGGAGATGTGCGTGAAACGCGAGGTGGAGAAAGAGAGAGGGATTGAGGTTGAGGAAACCCCGACCGCACCCAACACATTAAACATCTCGAAAGAAGGGTTCTCGCAGTTAACAAACCGTTACGGAGAGATTCAGAAAGCTGCTGCTTATATTCTACCCAATATACACCGGTAGTCTTAATGATGATGTATTCATAACATTCACTTAGGTTCACCGAGGTTCTCTGTCGTGATCAGTCTGCAGAAATTGCTGCAGTACAGTGATATATGTTGACATACAGTATATCTAAATATGTTTTATGTTTGTAAGATAAATATTATGGCATTTTATAAAAGAACACATTGTTGTATAAGCAGTGTTTTTTGTTTTGTTTTTTGTGTGTCTTAATTTTTTGCTGCTAATAATATTAGCAAGTCCTCAAATCCTGCTTCACTGTATTCTCCATGGGAGACATTAATTAGGTGTCAGAGAACTAAGATCACACTCAAATTAACTAATTGACTCAATGAGTATGATTACTTTTTTTTTTACTTAATTGACTCAATTAATGCTAATTAACCAGAGGACTGCAAAGAATCTGTACTAAATATTTAGAGATGAAATCCGTAACTTTTTCATGTTTAAACATCCTATTACTATTACTACATCCTATTACTATAAGTGCTAACAATGATATCATCATCATCAATCATTCAACCAAGTTGGTTTTGACATAATGTACTTAAACAAAAGACGAGAGCGATCTTCAGAACCTGCAACTATTCCAGAGAAGAAACAAGTGTGTTGGTCTGAGGAAGGAAAACCTTTAAAAAAAAAAAGAGAGCGACTGTCAGCGTGGACAGACATGAATAAGCAAACTGAACTCTGGGAATTGTTGTTCAAACACTCAATATCTATGGCAAGTTGTGGTTTATCACCTTAATCACTTAATCACATGAGCACCGGATGAAAGTCGTCCAAGACGACTGTTGTGCAATATTCTAACCGATATGAGTTCAACCAGATGAGAATGCACACAGACACAATACAGATACACAGATATAGATACAGACACACACACTCCTCTGAGATGGTGGCTTTAATGATGGCTTTAATGATGTCCAAACACCACAGGACTGTTTGTAATGTGATACCAACAACTCTCTGCCCTACAATGAACTGTATGTTGGAACTGTAATCTGTTTGTGCAGATTTAATATCTACTCATTTAATTTTATTAAACATGTAGGCAGCAATTATTCTGTTATACTGATGAGGCATAACTGAGTAAGGAGCAGAGTCCCCACTGCTTTCTCTCTGCTCTGAAACCCACCTACACACACGCACACACATACACAAACACACAATACACATACATAACACACACACACATACATCACAAACACACAATACACATACATAACACACACAGTCACACACACACACACAGACATACACACGCGTGCACACACACACACACAGCCAATAGCAACCGTGCTGGGCTGACTGGGAGTCGTTATGTAATATGCCATATATCAAAGTCTTCCCTTGAGCAACCGCTGGGGTAATTGATACAACAAAGGATCACGCTGACTGAGCCTTGGGAATCACTGAGAGTGACTCCTAAATCACCAGGAGCCAGCATGACACATTACAGTAACACTCACCCTGGATCACTGGTTGCCATTTTTAATCATTTGGAAGACAGTCTGAATTACCATGTTTGCCAGAAAATGGTCTCTCTGAAATCTGTTCAGCACATACACAAGATTACCCATAACAACTGAGCCTTCTAGACATGCTGTATAGATTAGATTAGATTATATTAGATTAGATAGTTTATTAATTACTGTCAGAATTTAGGTTATTGCATCTGCCAAAACACAGTACAGAGTAGAAGGGATACCATATAAATGATAATAATAATATAGCTAAGGTTACATAGTGCACCTAAAACAATAAAAACACTAGAACGTGCTAAAGATGCCCAACGCAATTTTAGTATAATTTCAGCATAATATGCTGAACAGAGAGACAGAGAGAGAGAGAGAGAGAGAGAGACAATTAAGCAGTGGTGGGTCCCCCTCTCGTGTTTTTCGTGTTGTTTCCGTCAGTGCGTGTGTTTCAACACGCCAGACCCTAGCCTCTAGTCTCTTTATTCAGCCACACGTCTAGTTCATATAACCATGCATGCCTCACACAATATGTTTTGGTGTTTAATCCAACAGTCCCTATTATTAAAGGCCAGCGATCGTTAGACAGACCGCCTCGATGTCCCCGCTGTCACGTCTGCCTTCACCCGCGCGACTTTCTCCGATCCGACTAACCGTACGCGACGTCAACGCAAAGACTCGACCGTTGACTCGCTGAAAAACTTTTGCAGCGCTGCGTCCGTTCGTCAGCTAGTTCCGTCAGTCGCGCGGAAAGTTCTTCGCAGAGAACGACGCGAGCCAGTCATGATGAGGTAATAGTCCAACTGACGTTAATATGTAACATCGTGAATACGTTGTGAAAATGTTTCAAGTTGTCGTTATGTACCAGTAGAGAATCATTGACATTAACCTTCTAAACAACAGTAGCAAGTCTTTCTCTCCCCCAGGGCTCTCTCCAGATCAGCACGGCACATCCAGTAAATACTGTTTAAACACCGGGAGCACAATATTTTAGCCGACAGGAAAATAACCAAGGCTTGTATCGCATCTCACCTTACGTCAGTTTGTTTTTTTAACGACCTCTTCTGTCATCATAATGTCAACAACCAACGTAACTCCATCTCTATGAAGTTCCCACGCAAACCCACCAGCTTTCTTCTCATTCTCTCAGAAAGTTGACTTTCAGCTAATTAAAAGTGACATTTGACTTGTTATGCTCTAACTGGTTACCTACAGATCAAAATAGCAGAGGCTAAAAAAACCCCTCGCTAACCCTTTAATTTACAGGCTGCTAATTACGTTTCACGAGAAATTACAGTAAAGTAAAATCAGTCAAATCAATATAATGACAAGTTGTAGTAGAATTACCGAGAATTGCTTTAAAGTATTGGGTAATTACATAGTATAATTAAAGCAGAATAAAGAGGTTTAGTCATGTAGGTTTAGGTTTAGTAATTATATGTGAATGAATTGTTATAGTAAGTATAGCCCACATACAGGGTAAGACAGGTGGGTGGTTTCTGTACATGCTAGCATAGAGGCTAACATAATATAACATGGTAGTTACCCAATGTTTAGCATTTGTGTCCCTAATTGCGTTGTAAAGACAGGCTGTTAGCAGGTAATACCAACTTGTGTGGTCTCATACTTCTAACCGTCAGCATGTCAACATCGTTGTTGCCCAAAAGAAACGCAGCAGCCCGTTTCTGCGATATAGCCCACGTACTTTCAGTACAATAAACCTAATGTATTTGTAATTTCCACAGTCTTACCTTCCGATAAGCCAAGAGGAGCGGTAGCCACTGAAATAGTTGTTTCACAGAGCGAACGGTAGATGTGGCAACCGCTGGAAATGTCACTGTAACCCATAATTACCTTTCCACTGCCTGTCGAGTGTAGTGTGCATTGTTTCTTTGAAACATACGGGTAGTTTTAACGTAAATAAAACCACGGTAATAAGAACTTTCACTGTAATTACTTTCCCCGTGGCCTGAAAATGGAGTATATGTAGTATATTATATATGTCATTGAAAAACAACACGAATCCTGGGATACCAAGTCCACCACCCATCTCCTTCGTCTTCAGTTGGACTGGAACGGGCTTTCCCAGACGACCGGGTCTCAATTAACCAGACAATACTGCCTGTCCTTCATCTTGATTGACAGGGACAGCCAGAGAAAGTGATTGACAGAGACTATACCGCTCTACCAATACCAAACGGTGGTCACTTGTACCCTCACATCAAATGACTGACACTCGTTCCATTAACTCAAACGACTGACACAAAAAAATGTCACGTTTTTTTTTCTTTTAAAGAAAAGTACTGTCTTTTTATTTCCCTAACGGAGAAAGACAGAAGATTTCGAGGGCCACAGCACGAGAAAGAAAACAGTTCGGTTGAATTTGTTCCAAGGCCAGAAAAGATGTAATTCCAGAGTTTGCAAAGATCAACTACAATCCTCGCTATCCACATAAAACATATTTTATAAAAGCTTTTTGTGGCATTATTGAGGCACCGAACAAGCAGGCGGTGGTTGAAAAGCGTTAAAACGGAGTAAAGACCCCGTTCGTCAGAAGGCCGGAGCGTAGGGGAGGCAGGAGAGAACAGGGATGTTGTCTAAGGTTAGAACAGGTGCGTTATTTTATCAACAAAATAAGGTTGTTCACTCTTCGTTGGACCGATGATGTACACTGACTCTCGTGTCCTTTCTCCCAATGATCCCAACGTACTGTGTTGTATTTTCACTTTTTATTGATTAGATGTTTTGTGCTTTGTCTACTTTGCCTACTGTTGTTTTCATGCCTGATTCTCTGCTGCTGTGACGTGTGATGTAATTTCCCCAAGGGCGTAAGTCAAGTTCTATCTCATCTCATGTCATCTCATCTCATGTTATCTCATCTCATCACCTGCTTAGCTGCTTTCAAGTACTTCCCCTGGATACAGGCTAAGGCTCCCCTTGTTTTTAAAGATATTTCCTGCAACATCAATCAATATCGCAAACAATCTGAAGTTAAGGGTGGAATTAAGAAATAACATGTCCTAACAAGCATGACTGGGTGTACGAGGCTACTTCTAATGTTGTGCGGTACGAGGTTTTAATTGGCGTTTTCATGTTTGGTATTATAACACTAGCATCTAGACTGCAGACAGCTCCACCAATCAGAAGCTCTGTAACACTAGTACCAAGTCTTTAGTCAGCTCCACCAATCAGAAGCTCTGTAACACTAGTACCAAGTCTTTAGTCAGCTCCACCAATCAGAAGCTCTGTAACACTAGTACCAAGTCTTTAGTCAGCTCCACCAATCAGAAGCTCTGTAACACTAGTACCAAGTCAGCTCCACCAATCAGAACTAATGTATTAACACCATTGTCAGTCCAAGCATTGTTGGTTCGGACCAAGATGGCAGCGTGTCAGCAAGAACCGGTGAATTATGATCTACTGACTGATCTTGAAATGTTAATGTTGAACGTTAAACTTTGACCAGGAGGGAACTAAGCTTGGCAGGAAGCCAGTCAGGTTTCAATTGCCACCTCAGCAGGGTAGGCAACATTATAAAGACAGTTAGCAGAAATAGTGTGAAGCAGAAACTTCCTTCATGTATAACAATGTGTGTGTGTGTGTGTGTGTGTGTGTGTGCGTGTGTGTGTGTGCGTGCGTGCATGTCCCTGCCTGTTTGAGAGTGTGTGTTGGTGCCTTCCCATCTGCCTGGAACCACATATTGGTAGTACTTCTAATACATGCATTTGAAATATGTATATATTTAATCCTGTTGGTGTATATTTACAAGTAGTATAATGTTGTGCATCAGAACTGGGTTGGATGTGGAGAAAATCTGGCAAACACTCCTAGAGGTGAACAAAGAAGTAGGTGAAATGAATGAGATGTCAGGCCCAGAATGCAGACTAGACAATGGCCACAATTAACCAGGAGGCTCTTTAAGAAGGAGAAAAGGATTCTGGGTCACAAAGTGGGAGCATGAACAGAGAGAAGCAGCAGAGCCAAACCATGTTAATGCTCAAGCATTAGATGCTTTACAAAATGCTGCACAAAATAAGTAATTAACACAATTCTCATCTGTAGCGACGGCGGAAAAAGAAAACATTGTGTCGCATCAGATGTAAGGTATGCTTTTCTTTATTACATTTGAGCTTTTGCGCTTAGTTAAACTTTAAGTAAACTATCTCACTAAATTACTTCCTAGCGATCTTAAAATCCCAAATATGAACCTTTGTGTAACCAGACACAAACAGAACACTGGTATGTGAAAACCTAAAAATAGTAAGACTGTCGTGGAACAGCGAGGGAGATAAGCCTGTATATGAGGGATGGAGACAGAATAAACCGGGTTCAGCCTGTATTTAAGGTCAGTGTCAGCCAGGGACTTAAACCCACAGACAGGAGGTCAAAGGGTCATAAAAAAAAAGTAGTATTATCACCTAGGCACAAATTCACAGCAATAACTCATCAAAACCTAAACTGGGATCATTGTAAATCAGTTTGTCTGTCAGGGTTAATATATATTTGTATATATTTATATTTATATATGCAGGTTGAAATTAATTTTCATTCATTTCTTTTGAAGTCCTTCACATCAAAACGGAGGATACAGTAACTATCTGGGTTATATAGCACTATACACTATCCAACCTCTAGCTTCCTGGCGCTCTCTCTGTCTCCTCTCTTTTTCAGCTCATCCCTGTTTTCCCTCTCCCTCTGTCTGTCCTTCACAGATCCCCTGTTTCCTGTCTATAAACCATATTTTTACCCTTTCTCAGTGGCAGCTCAGCAGAGCCAAACTAATTCAAACCTCGTGGGAATGAAAGATTTCCCAATGAATGAAATATTCAGAAATATGCTGGTGAATATTATGGTCAATTTAGTTGTTTGTACAGAAAAAACACTGACATATGGCACTAAAGGGACTAATTATGGCATTGTTTTTTTTGCAAATTTAGTACATGTGCTCTAAGGAATTAATCAGGATTCATTCCAAATTTAAAAAAGACGACTTGATGCTACATGTTAAAAGAAAATGCAATTATTATTGCATTACCTAATGATAATTAATGTTTAATTGGTGTATCCTTATTGTAAAGTGTTACAAAATAATCAGTCTTGTAGTTCCTGATGGGTGTGCACAGTCCACAGTAAACATGCTATTTTGATGTGGATATGTTATTTCAGGTACTTGACATTTTAATTATAAAACCTAAACCTGCCTCATATCATAAAAACAATATGCAGGTGTAATCCAGGCACATTATATTTTTAATCCACTTTCTGACAGACCATAATAGTCTTGAAAGACCTGCTGGAACCGCTGTGATACGGTTGCCAAGGCAACAGACTCAAGCAACATCGTGTTTGGTTAATAAGTACATGACTGCTGTGACCTTAAGTATCCAGAAGGCACTCACACTCACACACACACACACACACACACACTCACACACGCAACCACACACACACACACAACCACACACTCACACAGAGCAGTGTTTTTCTTACTGAAGAGCAGCGTGGTGTGTGTGCCTTGGGGTATGTTACAGTAGCTACCCTATTAATCAGCGTATATAAACACATACACACACACACACACACACACACTCACTCACACGGCAGAGTTTGACCAAAGACCAGTGTGGTGTGTATACCCTGGAGTATATTACAGGAACAGTCATATTAATCAATATATAAATACAGTATCCTGTTGGCAAGGGAGACAGCAGCATTCAACCAGGGCCACACTGTCTGTGTGTGTGTGTGTGTGTGTGTGTGTGTGTGTGTGTGTGCGCGCGC
>OMKK01063958.1:0-12484 GCA_900302305.1 Polymixia japonica
ATTACAAACTAGTCTTTTTTTTTTTAAATGTATACAGTCCAACCAAAATTAATGTATCATAATATAATATTGTACTGTCTCTTTACCAGACCATTCCCGGTAACCTCTAGCGACGGAAAATAGGGAAAAAAACAGATTTTTTTCCAAACAATTCCTCCTGGGTATGGCGCAATAGTGCAGCATTAGTTCAGCAACTGTGCAGTTAAAAAGTCGTTTTTTTTTGCAATGGTTACATCAGTAAATTTCAGGGGTGCAATTTATCCCAGCGTGCACCAGCGAGGGTTTTCAAATTGGAGTCCAGTAGGAGACTCAAATTCCAAAAACACTATCCCAGACATAAGGATATGCGCTTTGCCTTTTTTGATATCTGTCCCTGAGACGCAGCGCCCCGAAAGGCCGTGGATCTAAGCAGCTTTATGACTTGAGATCTTAATAAAGTGTCTGAGTGACTTTCCAGGGCTGTCGTCCGCGCAGGCCTCTGTCTTTATTCACTTTACGGGTCGAGAGCGAGCCGTTCTCTGCATGCAGTGGAGATCTGCCTTGAAGAGCTTTGCAGGTTTCGCCTTTGAAGGATCTGCACTTGAATACAGCTGGGATTTCCCCCGCTTCAATTCATCACTGTCTGTCTAGTATGAGTGTGTGTGTGTGTGTGTGTGTGTGTGTTTGTGAGTGTGTGTTTTGTGTATGTGTCTCCGCGCAGGGCTGGCACAGACCTTTAGTGCTGTTAGTGGAAATTTCGCTCTCTCTTTGAGGTGGTGATCTGTTCGTTTTAATGGGTGAGAACTTGGATTAGCTCTGAATCTGCCCTCTGGACGATTCACTAACCCACAACGCAATGCTGTCATCGTGGATCAGACCACCATGCAAGTGAGGTAGTTCTGTGTGCGCGTGTGTGCGTCTTAATTACTTCAGAATGATGGTCAGCTGGCTGGGTTGACAGCAGTGCGTTCTGCAGAAGAGTCTTTGAGTCAAAACAGGAAGTCCAATCTGCTCACACATTGTTAAGGCCAACGTCAGCCGAAATTCCTGGACAGACAAAACAGATTTCTTCTGATTCCTTCCTCATTTCATCTCCGGTGACGCGGCGTTTGCGTATGACCGTACGCCGTGCGCTCTAGTGCCCGATGATGACATCACCACCGGCAGCTGTCCAGGAGCGCACACTCTCCGTACCGGATAACGCTAGCCAACGTTAGAGTGTCCTAGAGGATGAGGAAGCCAGTTTCCCCGGGATGGCTGGAGGAAAAGCTGGTTAGGACGATGGAATGAGTAACACCCTCCCCGCCCAGATTAATTGCTCCGGAGCCGCACCTGAGCAAGACACTTCACCCACAACCGTTCAGCGGGAAGCAACATAACTGTGGTTGTACTGGGACGCTCCCGTGGGTTACTTATTGATCGTAAATCGCGATTTTGCTGAAGAAGAGCACGAACGCTCAATCAGCGAATTAAAAAATTACGCAAACAACCACAACTGAAATCCCCCCACACAACCTTAGCTCGCCTTCTCGATAGCTCGCGTTCAAGATGTTATTATCTTCTAATTTGAAAATCGCATGCAAGGCACACGAAAACATAATCGCGACAAACGGAGAGATGAACGGGAACGCGGCGGTAGACGAGGCGATCGACAGAGGAGAAGATAGAAAGACAGAACGCGAGGTCAGGCGGAGTCTTCAGGAGCATTCCTGAAATATCCCGTCTCGCACCTTCTCTCTAAACGCAGCCTTCGCTTCAGACATCGTTGACAATTTATAACCCGGAGTCCCGCTCCAGGGCCTGCGCAGCCCTGCACACACACACACACACACCCTCCCAACCACCTACCAATTTGAAGTGCTTCTCCGGCAAAGTGTTTAGGGATCCTCAGACGCTTTTATGTGCTTAAGTCATGTCTATCACACTAACCGTAATTGGCTATGCGGGCGAAGAAACACAAACACGCTCCAAGTGCCGGTGAGACGGACGGGGCCCCGAGGGCAAAGCCAATAAACGAAAAAAAAAAAAAAGGGAGCTCCGACGCTCCGGGACGGAAGCGGAGGTCCCTGGTCTCCGATCTGCAGAAACCCCCCCCCCCCCCCGCCGAACGTCGCATGTCAAGAGCAGACCGCAGAGCCTCGCTAAAGCCGCGACGGCACAGGGGAGATCGCACGATAGCCGCGTTGAAGGCGAAAGTGAGGTTCAACCCGGGGGGTTTACGCGAACACACCTGTAATCTCGTACCGCACGCGCACCTGCACGCACACGCACAGAAGGAGGTATGTGTGGTTCGGAGATATTTGCAATTACACGATTTTGGGAGGGGTTAATCATTTTTACTAGTAAAGGTCCACTGCAAAAGTCGACTGCAAGCATCTTAACGAGTCGTTTAGTACTGAGTTTTGAAGTCTTATTTTTCTCAAAACTAGTGGAAGAATCTTCCAATGGGGCAAAGTAGTTTTACTTGTTTATGATGCAAATCAATTCATTTAAATAATTTTTTAAATAATTTTCCTGACATATCTTAGCGTTATCTGTCCTGTTCTGCTTTGGAAAATTGACTTGTGAAAATTCTTGTAAGAAGTGAAACTTCATTGTAAACAAGTGAAACTAACTCACTGTAAACAAGTGAAACTAACCCTATTGCCAGCAATTTCGATTTGAAGACGAACAAAATGATTTTTTTTTAACGATGAACATTTCGTTCATTTCGAGGTAAGCATGTAGGCGAGCGCTAAGCTGCCTCTGTGTAAACCTGCCTCGTGAATCAGACTGATGGTAAAAGTCAGACGCGCCTAGTGTTTAAGGTTTATTGACGGCAGATACATACACGCAGACACACATAGTACGTTTACTGATTATGCACAGATGCTTACGGGCACGCAAAGATGCACACATAACAGGATGCGGGCAGGTAAGCAGGCGTACGCGGAGACACAAGCCAGACTGGCATTTGTTGGAACCTGTTTAGACGACCTGATGGGCAGGGTTTTCCATATATGACAAAACAATTTGACGATCACAGGGAAGCATTTCAAAGTCAAACTGCTCTTCTTTTCCGTGATTGACAGCTCAATTGTCCGCCGAGCAGGTTAAGACACAAGTTAAAGTGATTGTTTGACCCAGATCTGACCCCAACACAAACACATTGTGCGCACGCGCACGGAAGCACACACACACACACACACACACACACGTGCACACGCTCGCTGACACCGATGCACATTTGACATTTTGGGCATTTAGCTGATGCTGTTTTCCAGGACTTTCAAACACTGCAGTCTTAAAATAAGCTTCCCAGATCACTGACAACACACACACACACACACACACACATCCCGGTAGTCCTTTCAATAGAACCAGCCTTAGCCAAACCACTATGTTTCTTTTGGTTCATATGTGTCATCATGACCTTGTCAGATTTGCCACAACTGTAGACTGCAGACAGTCGGCCGGCACCCAGCGTGTTGTAAACCCGCTTTTTTTTAATAGCGATAGATAGATTTTCCTGCACTTTGCCAACACCTCTAAAAACCACAGCTGTACACAGATAACCACACACTGATTGAATTAGTCCTTTAATCAAATTTGTGATCGATGGAACAGTCTCTTCTCTTTGATCAACACTCCAACACTTTGATCAACAGCTTGATTCTCTGAATGTGCATCCCTTTAATACTGCATGTGCCAAAAAGAAAATACCAGCCGTATTATATTTTATAACTGTTTTGCATTATTAATTTAGTGCTCTTAACCTGTGGTAAAACATGCAATAACTGCCGATATGATTTATAGCGCTGCTTTGTTTTCACGCTAACCTTTTGGATGCGATACGGTACAATTTATTTTCCTGAGGGAAATTCAGTTTACAGGGCCAACACCAAACAAAAGTGCACATCGTAGCCAACAGCAGTCAACATTTAACATTCACAGCATTCAACACATATGACAGTTAATAACCACTTAATAGCATTCACAGTTAAATTAGCAACCCGGGAAATTCTAGCAATGCCAACTCAGAAAATGAGGTGTAAAATGTCTGCTCAGCAGTGGGCAGCGTATAAAACAACATTCACGAGTTCAGTGGCGTTCACAGTTATCGGTATAATTATCGGTCGTTGCTCACGACAAGGCCGACGGCGTTCACGTCGGTGGGCAGCGTGGCGGACATCACTGACAGGCTTAATGGACTAAATTACCTACATATTTGAAGCATGTTATTTTTCAAACCAACTGTCATTTGTTGAGTAGATTTATTATTTATACAATACATGGGTGCCGGTTGTGTGTGTGTGTGTGTTGCGGCCCAGACAGAGGGATCTGTGTTGCAGTAAAGCTGACGTCTAGCCTGCTGCGGAGTTGGACTTTGCCAGGACTGTGTCCCTCTGCCACTCTGTCATCCTGTCACATTACACAGCATGTATACTGGTAACAAGTATAGACGTCCTCCATCGTGGATACCCTCCATTAATCCTGCATTAGTACTGCTGTCAATTCTTTCAGAAATGTAGTACAGTAGAATTAAATTTGTATATTGTAACACAAAATTCAAATGTCTCTCAACCAACTAGTTGCCAGATCGTTCCTTGTCACTTATTAGAGCTGAAAACGACTTGAAACTAGACTTTTCCAAACAATTCCTCCTTGGGATTGAGCAAAAGTGCATCAATAGAACAGGAAGTAGCAAGCAGAAGGGGGAGGGCGCAACGCATATTCCTCTTTCCAGGTACCTGCTTTCATGATGTAAAACACATTTTTCCATTCAATTTATGTCTTTATTGTCTGACTGGGAAACCTCGGTTTGTAGACGGGGTTCAAATTAACAACAAATCTTTCTGTACAGACGAACGTCGGTTGATAAGACTAAGTAGTGACGCCATAGCTTTAAAATGTTAATAAAAAGCAGAATCAGTAGACAATAAAAAATCCTTATACAGGCACAAAATAATAAATAATTTCATAAGCAAATAAGACAGTCTAACAGCAGTAGGGTTACATGTATCTCTGGTTGTTTGCATCAGAATCAGAATTGAAATTAGCTAACAGCTAAATCTGTTAGCTAATGTGTTGTTGTGCATGGTCCTTGTTTAATAAAGACTAACGATAACAGAGTAAAGGCACTGAAGAAATAGGTCTGAAGGGCTCAGAGAGAGAAGTATGGGAACAGATTTGCTCTCAACCGGAGTGTTTTTAATTTCTCGGTAGTAAAGCCGTACTCGGTGGTTCACATGCTCACGCGAGCGGGGCGAGAACACGCACTGGCACCGAAAAAACAAAGCACGCGTATGTGCACACACAAGCAGAACAGACACACGAATGCACTCAGACATACAAACACATGCGCGTACATAGCGGTTTGGTAGATTTTTATGGCCTTTTAACTCAACAATTGCGAAGCAGTGGTGACATTTTTACAAGTTGCACAGTAAGGGGGAGGCCTGCTTATGTCAGCTGATTTACTCACATTCCGTATTCAGCATGCAGTGAAAACGACGCCAGCAAAGTTTGATCCAGAAAGTTTTGAAAGATCACGATATCTCTGGAGCTGAGGCAAGACGTTCTGTGAGTGAGCGTAATTTCGCTAGTTGCCATCAGTGGCAGGATGTAGACAAACACCAGTTTGCTGGCAAGCGTATAAGTGACATTGTGAGATGGTTAAAATTACTACAAGATGACCTTAAATTACACACATTGCAACGTGTTGATTTTATTTCTCTCCAACATACCGGTTCTCTCTATATACTATTTATTTCATTTGATAGAATACTGAGAAGAATGTCCAAACTAGTTCAAACTAGTCCAAACTGGTTCAAACTAGGTGTGTAGCTCTCAGTCAGCACCAGCATAGCAGGGTGAGAAGTCTTCTTGGATGGTTGCAACACTGCACTTTGTATTTTCTTTTTGCAAATAAAACAGATTTACATCTCCCGTTAAGAAACTCTAATCCTCATTTTTCAATAGATCTTCTACCGCGTCAAAAGGCCTGTCTTGGTGGCTTCCGTTAGCACACATCCTCTTCTTTTCTTTCGAAGAGGTAACGCAGCTGTCCCATAAAGCTACTCTCTTCCTATCTCTGCATTATGTGTTCCGCTCGCTGTGTCCGTCTGTCTTGTCTGTCCGTCTTGGCCTTGTAAAGATTTACTTTGACCAGATGCCTTGTTAACTCCATCCCATTTCTCCCCCATTGTAACGTAGTTCTTCTCGTCTAATAAGACTCGCATGGCTGAGCGTGAAGTCAACAAATCGGGAAGCCAGCCGCAATTATGTGTGTGTCGAATTCTTTGGAGACGTCCTCCCACCTGGCTCGCCAAGGGTTACACGGCCTTTTCCGTCCCAGTCAGGACGGCAAAGTAACTCCTTATCTTTTGTCTTGACCGGAAAGCCCATCTTTTCAAGAAATACTCAGCATTCCCCTCTCTCCCTTAAACAACATTCCTCGCTCCCATATCTTCTGGAATAGATAAATAAATAAAGCCTTTTCCTACCTTTTTTTTTTATCCTTTTGGCTGTTAGTTGTTTAACTCAGACATCTCTACCACACACAGTAGTTCTAGACACAGATAAGAGTGTCAGATAAATACCTAAAATGTAAATGTTTGGGTCTCACAATTTCTTATCCAGAGCGACTTACAACCCCAACCCCCCCTGGAGCAGGTAGAGGTTAAATATGTTGCTCAAGGGTACTTCGACAGATATGACCACACGGGGTATCGAACCCAGGACCTCGTGGTTGGGGGGGACGACCTCTCTACCCCACTAGACCCGCTGTTGTGTTCGCATGTTCGTCTCGGTTTTGTTCTCTTTTCCTCTCTTTCGATTCCCTCCTTCTTTCCTCCCCTCTTCTGTTTCCTCTTCCTCCCCTCGCTTCCCTTCTTCGCCCCTTCATCTCCCCTCTGATCTCCTCCATCCCAGAGGCGTGTCTTATCTCGCGCGAGTTGAACGAAAGCGAAGCAGACTCACGTCGTGTTAACCTGACGTTCGCCAGACTGTTTTCATTCTTTAGCCTCCATCTCAAGGCCCCTGGTGAACTGGAGCCGCTACGCAACCGTGAAAGCATTTTGTCTGTGTTATCTGAATTATGTAGAACGTGTAGCAATCAGTCAGGACGTAGACGGTTCTCACTCAGATAATCACACGGTCTATTTTCTGGAAACACAAGATATTGTCGTGACTGTATGTACAATTGTTGTCTTGCCGTCTGGTAAGTTGTGTGTTTATTATAACCATTGTTGTTCAAAAACAGAGAGGGATGCGAGATACATCTTGGAGCAACTGGAAAATATGATCGTTTTCACGTTTCACATCTCAAACACGCTGGAAGAGTCTGTATTGTTTATTAGTACAGTTAACGTTGGAATCATCACACACTCTGGACTAGACATAAATGTAGGGTGGAAACTGACCAATTTGGTTTATAAGGGGTACAAAATCAGTCAGCCAATCGACTTAACTCTTTGGAAATAACAATAGACAATGACACAAATAAGGAAGATGAATGAAATGTATTTAAGGTTATTAAAGGTGAAATATAATACTAACAACAAAAGAGACAACAGTAAACAACAACAAACAATATGAACCGCTATGTAGCTTTCAGTGGTGTGGCGGAATAGTGTCAAAATGATTTGACACATCACTCTGTAGACGTGGTTTAAAGAGAAGCCAGTGCAGGTAGCTAAGTGTTATTGAGGTAAAGACTGTGTGTGTGTGTGTGTGTGTGTGAGAGAGGGAGAGAGAGAAAGAGTGATAGAAAAAGACATCAGTGAGAGAAAAAGATAGAGAGCTAAAGATAGAGATAGGGATTGTGAAAGATATAATGTGTTTATCTGGGGTTCAGTCAACAAGATCGTTCCGTTGGCAGCGAACGAACAAACCGCTCAGAAATTCCCCAAAGATCTTCTGAAAGAAGTTATTTTTCTTCCCCTTCTGAAGTTTTGGGAGTTTCTTTTCAGCGGAGCCACAGAGGTCCTTCAAGGCCTTCAGACGCTCCTCTTAAATGAGCAGCTCCAGTGTGGTCTTTGGCCTGTCTCCATCAGTGTCCTCCTCCTTTTCAGAGAGATGTTGACACCGTATGGTGATTTGTCGTCACTCTTCGTGCCGTTGGCAAAGGACACAGTGGCCCTCAACCAATCGATAGTCACTTCCGCTATCTTGCAGCAGGCAAAACAATGCTACATCCGAGTCCCAGCGTTGATTCTTTACCCCACTGTCCAAACGATTTCATGGATGCTGGTCCAACCTTGAAGCCGAAGAACTCAGCCTTCTTCCAATGGTCAGTGAGCTGACCCAATGTTTTTAGGAACACTCTGCTGTGTTTATACTTTGCTGCTTCAGGACGTGGACGTGTTCCATCATGTCATCGCAAGAATTGAAGGGATTCTGGTTGCAATACTTATGGGTCAAACATAATTACGTCAAATACAATATGATGGACCAAGGAAATCTCATCCCGTGAGATCATTGCCTAGAGATTCCTCCTTTGGTTCTTCCTTTTTTATTTTTATTTTTTTTTAAAGATGATAACATCCGTCCATCAACCTTAACCTCCGTTTTGTTGAGGTTCTTGGCTGTCATGTCATCTAAACAAGTCACTGGAGTTTGTTTGGCCAGTCTCTGTGTGAAGATAGGAGTTTGAAATCTCTCTGCTTTTTGAGCAAATGTGAGAATTCAGTCTGCCAACAAGAGTCAACTTGACCTGCATCAGTTTGAATGAAGATGTCAGTTTTTGGGAACTGCTTCATAAAGGCCTCCTGGTTGCAGTTAACGGCCAGATGATTGGCCAACAACATATTGGAGGTTGGCATCCTCATCAATTTCCTGTAGAGTTAAATATTTTTTTATCAGTCCGTGACATACTGCTTTTAGAGCCACGTGGTTTAGTTACTTACTACTCCCTAATATCCAAGTCACTAATTTTGGTACAAAGCCATCTGGAATATCTTCAGGTGTCTGATCCAGGTTTCCGTACGGTACTGTAGGTATAAGGGCTTCCTCAGTGCCTCTGGCAGAAGCTGAGATAACAGCTTGTCCTCCATGGTGTCCTGGGTTGCCCTAGCTCAGGGGATGAGGGCACTATCCATCAGTGATGTCCTGAGACGATGCCGTCTATGACATGTGACACTACGTGGAAGCAGGGTGAGATCTTTCAGGCTCTATTCCTAACGTGAATAGAAGTTCCACATTTACTGATGTTTACTCTGCACGTGTTGTTCGGTGGATGTGGCAGCTCATTGTCCACAGATGTGCCAGTGAATTTTCTTAAGGATACCGACGACGACTGCGCTCGCCTTGACACGTGGCCGGCGGTGGCTGCTGAGTCGGTCGTTTGGCGCCGGTGTTGTTCAAAGGGTGGCGGTTCGCCATCGACAAGATGAGAAAATCCTCCACCCAGTTCTTCGCTGATCACTGACTTAAGGAAGGAAGAGGATAGATCGTCACCGTCCTCTTAGCGATGAGTTTCTCCTCCTCGTTGCTCATCAGGGACTGTGCTGACAGCTACCAGATGAATGATGTAGCAAGGGAGGAGCCTGGAGGAGATGGCCATGGCTCTCTCCAGCAAAGGTCCTAACAACTGCTCCAGTCTGTCTACGTCGGCCACAGCCATCTGGTAGGCTGCAGAGTTGTTGTTTAACTGTTTCTCCTCAGTCACCTGGACCCAAGGACGGGACCAGAGAAGGTCCCGGGTGTCGCTGAGTAGAGCACAGGAACAGAGAGAGGATAGAGAGTCTGAAGAGCCCGGTGGATGAATCTGGAGAAACACCCGGTTGATGAGCTGTTTTTCACGAAGGAGCCTGCGAACCACAGCCGGTCCGGGCACGACCGACGCCGCCCTCGGTGTCGGGCTCTCTCCAGATCGGAGAGGATGTCCGCCAGAGCATTTTTTTCAATCCTATCGTGTGTGTGGTGTTCTTCAGTTTGAGCTCTACAGCTTTCAACACGCCCTTAATGACCTCTTCAGCTGCCCTCTGGATCGCAGCTGTGCACTGGTGAGCCTCGGTTGAATCATCACTCAGCGAGCGAGAGAGACTCGTGGCTAGGAGCTGCCACCGTCGCCAGCCGCTCTTTGGTTGTCTGCAAGTCGTAAACAGCAGAGAAGTATTCAGTTAATAATTATAAATAAGTAAACATTCAAGTATTCGCAATTAGGAACACAGTTTTGAGAAATTACATTTTGTATTATTTAATTACGTGGCGCGCTCTAGCCTTCCGGGTCTTGATTTCAGTACCATTATCAAACATTATTTTAAATGGATTACTTGATATTATACAAGGCTACGTCATTTCCAAACATAAAGAGATTTTATTGCTCACTAGTTTTTTCCCTCCACCATTTCCTGAAGTCAAATGAAACACAATCCTTGAGTATTTTTTCATTGCTTTTTTTCATTTTTCAGCGATCCATTCATCAATCTTCAGCTCTCAGAGAGTGGTTGTGGTTTGTACTGCCAAGCGGTTGGTCAGGGAGGTGACTCACTTTTTCAGAAGGGCTCTCTGGGCCTGAGAGAGGATCCAGCCTCTCATGTGGTTGACAGTGATGCTGGAGGGAATCAACCCCCTTGCTTTTGAAGAGACCTCGGATGAGACTGCATTGCAAATGTATAGGAAATATTTTGAAAAACATCTGAACGTCTCCTTTGATACCTTGATTTTTTTTCCCTTTTCGATACCAAAGGATGACACTACAAATCTATTTCTTTGTAGCGCAATATCAGTGATATTGTAAAATTAGCGATAGTCGACCGTACCTGCTCGTCGAAGTCGGCCTGAACCCAACTCCATGTCTGGCTGGATTTAGAGTTCATATCTACTTCAAAGGAACTTGTGGATGACAGGTTGTGTTTTATAGCAGATGAGTTACCTGTGACTCAGATGTTGGGCTCTGAATTTATAGTGACTCAGCTAGAACTAGACAGCTATAGAGGAGTCTTTGTCTTTTGTCCAACACACAAATCAAAAGAACAAACACAAACAATGAAATTAAACTAAATTAATAGGAAGTGGAATCAATGCAAACCTGTAATATACAGTAATTAATATATTAATGTATTTTTTTTATTTAACAGAGTCAATTGAACTATATTACTGGGTCTGTATGCATCAACCCAGAAGGAGTGCTGGAGACCAGTTGGCCTCTTAGTAAGTCTAGTGAGGCTGTGGTCATGTTGCCTGGCCACTGATCCTGGTTCAGTGGTCTTTATCTCACTATACAAGCACAGATTAGACAGGATATACAGTATGTAAGATCACATGGTTGCTAACCTTAAATATGACATTTAATAAAGACTTCAATCCAAAGCTCTTTTCAGTATTTAAGTAAACATGCAGTGTTAGACACGCTCTACTCAACTGAAATACGTAGGACAGGAACGGTTCCCTTGCTCTGAAAAGTCACGGTTTAAATAGGACTGTTGTATCTGAACGAAAATATCAACTAACTGTGACTGTTTTGGCATCCATTTCTATGAAACTCAAGTGAACTCCCCACCTTCAAAATCTCCATTTAGGCACAGCAGTGCGTACACAAAACTCAAGTCAGATCAGTTAACGCTCATAAGTAACAGCGCTGATGTGATGCTTGCATTACAAGCACATCTGACAATACAATACGTGTGAAGCAAACCAGAGTCTGTTTGAGCACGTACGCTGCAATCGTCAAACGAAATCGCCTACAATAGTCTCTGTGTGCTTCCAGGGCTCGCAGCCCTCGTTGGCCTCCGGGTCCGACGGAGTTATCAGCACGGATGATGATGGCTCGGGTCATTCCTGTGGTCCTGCTGGCCTGTGGAAATAACCCAGACACTGACTGATGTTTTGTCATTATCTCATTATCATTATCAGGATGTATATAATTAAGAATATGTGGTAACTGTGCGAGGCGGTCATTCGAGTTGGGCGTGCCCTTCTTTTCATTTGAGCTCCCGGCCCCTAAAAGAGCTCTGCAGTCCTAAAGTCTATGCTTCACATGGACTAGTAAATCACTGGTAAAGCCATGCAAATGTATTTCTTCTGTTTGATAATTGAATTAATTGTTTTTCAGGACTAACATGGGATGGACGCAGGATTAATGTGAAGGGGGACTTCTACAATGGCGACCACTGTAACTGCTGTCTCTGTCTTCCCCCCACCCCCCCCGTCCGAGTCCCGCGGCCAACTCCTAGGGTCTATGCTGTCGCTCTCGTTAGCAGAGGGGCTTTTTGAAACTTATTGTATGGAGCTGGCTCTGCCATAAAGCTTCTCTTCATAAGAAACGCCACAGAGCACCCAAACAAACCGCGTGTCTAAGTGTCAGTATGACGGCCGTTGTCAGGCCAGCCAAATGCAGCTTGTTGGAATGCACGTATTTGACCAGAAGACAAACGCCATATTTTGAGCAGTTTGTTTTTGCTGAGCAGCGGGGGCTGCGTGTGGATCTGAGAGAGAGAGAGAGAGAGAGAGAGTGCGTAACAGTGTGTATATGTGTGAGCGTGAGACTGTAATAGGTGGCGTGCGTGTGTTTCGGCCGGTG
>OMKK01063961.1:1180-12704 GCA_900302305.1 Polymixia japonica
TTCCACCTCGCTCATTCTGCTTCTTTCTGTGCTGCAGAGTAAACGGGACCATCTGCTGATGAGTGTGAAATGGTACTACCGCCAATCAGAGGTCCCGGACTCCGTCTACCAGCACCTGGTGCAGGATCGCAACAACGAGAACGGTGAGGCTCTCTTGTGTACATTGACACGCCGTCGCACGCGCACGCAAATATTAACTCGCACGCAGACACACACGGGGTAAATAAACTCACAGACGTACTTCCTCTTTGACACAACACTCCCTCACACACACACACACACACACACACACGTACACCTGCCTGCGCTCACCAGACTGTAGGAGGATATAAGAGCTGGCTGTGAATTGCATTTCAAACAGAAGCCAGTACACACAGTGTCCGGGGTGGCAGAACCAATCACACGGCTCTGTGCTGTTCCCCCGGCAACACTTCACTTGCAGCAACTGTCAAGTGCTAATAACCTGCAGCATCATGTGGCCCTAGAGCACACACTAAACACTGTCAGAAGATATGGACTGTCTCATACACACAAGCCATGTAATTTTTCCCCTTTTTTTTCATGAAAAAGGTCAGTGCTTTAATGGTTGGAAGTCAAATGTGATGTCTGAATTTTATGTTGTCTTCATTGACACAGCAGTAGACACAGTTGAACAGTTGCATTTACAATTTTGGTTTTCTCTGTACAGACACAATAGAGACCAGCCGAGTAACATATGCCAGTATTTCTCAATTAATCTGACAATTTGTATGTTCACTGGTACGTGCAGCTTCGCTGCAATGAGAGCTCACTGCCTTGGTTGGATTTACATTTAAATCAGAGCTCTGTGCACTGTGTGTCGTTTGCAGTTTACAGCATATTTTCTTAACAGCAGTTTCACTGCAGCGTTAATGTTTTTCAGTTTTTTCCTGAAACTATTGATCTGTAAGTTCATTTACAATTTGATTTAGGACTCACCTTGCACAGCAGCAAGAACTGCTCAGTTTGTAATGTTATTTTTGAAGAATGAAGAATCAAATCAAATTTCTCCTTATAATGGCTTAATTTAAACTAAATGTTCAGAAAAATTGACAATGCACACACACACACACACTCACCCATTTGCATATCATGTTACCAGTTGCCAGCTCTCATTTGCCTGATGCTGATGTCTGACCTGAAGCCAGTTTGTCATGCATGCCCTCACACAGTGACACACCCTATACGCTCACTACTAAATGCATACCACCTAACTGTCTTGTAACCACACCAGTACATATACATCTACAATTACAAACACACAGGACCTGACGTTGCCATGCATTTATACTATAGCCCAAGTAGCCCTGGCACAGAAACGTCGCTCAGTTGGAAAGGAAGGAAAGGGTATGTCGAGGTTATCAACAGAACACCACAAACACCGTTTCCTCCACACACCGGCGCAGTGCCGGTGCAGTGCACCTTGCTGGTACCTGCAGACTGTCCTTGCAGCGGGGACTCTGGATTATTAGAATTGATGTCAGAAGGCCGGAACACAGTGGCCACGGCACACCTCAACTCAGGTCATTTGTCAACTACGAGTCCTGGCTCAGGCCTGCCAGGGTCATTTCACTGGTGAACACATTATGACGTCCTGTCTTCAGGGAACCGCGTTTTATTGGCTGTATTGAATTATGTGGCATAAAATTGACCTCCGTGGAAGTACTTTGCTACTTTGACTGTACGCAGCACCAAGTGTGTGGTTTTATTTGTGTGACTTATTTGTGTTTTTTTTCCCTGCCGTTATTCTGTCTTAGATTTATGTGTGGGACTATGCTAAGGGGTATGTAAATTGACTTTTTCCTCAAGTACAACTGTGTTTTGTCGATCCCTAGACTCTGGCCGGGAGCTAGTCATCACAGACCCAGTGGTCAAGAGTCGAGAACTCTTCATCTCCGACTATGTGGACACTTACCATGCTGCTACGCTCAGGTATACACTCGAACACACACACACACACACACACGCCGATAGCCTGATAGCTTTATATCCTTAGCCATAGCCAAGATATTTCAACACCTGCACGCTGAAGGAACTCCAAATCCTCCCTACCGCCCAGCTCCATCCCTGAAAAAACGATAGCAATCGCACACCGACTGCGCTTAATGCCAGGAAACGGGAGGACAGGCATGATTATTGTCTTAGTCTGAAACCAGATATTCTCCTCTGTGCACATGTGATTCCTCCCTCCTTCCTTTTATCCCTCCTTCTCTTCATCCGTTTCTGCCTCCCCCCCCCAACCTCCCCTTTAACCAGAACCATCTGTGAGCGGCGTAGCGGCGGGCAGTCACAGCCATGTCTCCCAGAAACCACTGATTTCAGGGCAAATTAGCTGCAACTTCTCCTGCACAGAGCGCCCTTTGATTTGACTTATTCTCCGGGCTTTAGATAAACGGGAGGGAATTCCAGCGGGATGCTGTAATGCCGCAGCTCTCCAAAAGGCTGCCCTCCCCGGCTCCCTTTCATCTTGCGAGGGGGAGTAAGGTAGTGTTCCTCAGTGAGACGGCCTTGCTCCACACCGCAGTGATGCCTATTATTGTGATAGACCCAGACACCGGGGTGTGGGAAGCAGGAATGGTATCAAGATGTGGTTGGAGTCCCAGCCCTCGTGGCTCATTTTGGGAGGGGGGGGGGAGATATCACATCTGGAGAGAGACACGTCGGTTGAATTCCTGTCCAAATCTCCGCAGCGTCTGTCTGCCACACCTCAGTCGCAGCGGACGAGGCAGGGCTGACAGGTTCAGCTGGTGTTTATAGGCTCAGTAGCTCGAGCCTGATCCCTCGCAGCAAAGTCAACAGGCACTGACAGGCACTAGGTACCTGCTGCTGGATTTGTCACCTCCAATATATAAACACCCCAAGAGCTTCTAATTACCTGGGCTATCCCTCTGGCTACGTTATCGCTCTGTTTCCTGCTAGTTTGTCATCTAATAAAGCTTGTTTTTTACTCTTGCAGGGGGAAATGCAACATCGCCCATTTCTCCGACATTTTTGCTGCCAGGGAGTTCAAAGCCCGCATCGACTCCTTTTTCTATATCCTAGGATATAACCCAGAGACCAGGTAAGATATTCTCAATCCAATCACTTCCCCTGCTACAACTCCCTTCATAAGCCCCCAAGGCCAGATGTGCTGGAACAAGCCTGTACTGCAAAGGCAAACACCAGCAACCGCTTTTTGTGTTTTAAAGGTCAAAGGTAATGAGTACTGTATAATAAGTGTATAAATAATAATTATACCCATAATTGCTATTAGATGATATATAGTCTTCTGTGCCTACAATGCATTTGTCAGGAGGAAAAAAAAAAAGGTGAAAAAGTGATGTCATTTACCTCAGTTTCACAACTCACCCGAGCACTGCTCTTTGGCTTTGTGGGGTAAAAATAGTGGCAGAGTACTCCATCTAATGACACTGTCTGCACCACTGCAGCAGGCGGTCTCATCAGCACAGTAAAACACAGCGCATGGTCTCAATAAACCAGGAAAAACCCCAAGGCTTTATCATTGGAAGAACTCGTGAGAGTTTTTACTTCAAACTCATCTGGCTTGATTGGGGTTTTAGTCTGAAGACTAGAGTGGAAAATCCACATCAAGGTCTTTCTGTTTATATTGTGAAGGTGCCTCTGTTTGATTGGGATGTGCCTCTGAGGTACCAGATAATAGATTTACCTGTTACTAAGTAAATGTGTTCTATATGTAAAAAAATAATAATAATTATGTTTTTTATTTTTTGTTATTGTCATTTTTTTTAATCATCTTTATCTGATAATCATCTTTTTTTAAGCTGATTACTGTCGCAAATGTTGCACTTTTTGACTATCAGTGCAGTTTGATGTTATATACTACAGATGAACATTACCTTTTGCTTGTTTGTCTTGTTTGATATATTTTAGCAATGTTTTGCTGACATAAAGAGGTGTTTAAGAGTTAGTGTTGTGATAATATTTGCTATTATACAGCTCAACATGCAATTTAGATGCAATGCTGGTGATGTTATGCTTCAACAAAATGTGCTTGTTTTAAAAAACATTCCAATCATGGGTTTTATTTCATATGGTCATTAGTGTGACTGGAAATATTGTGGAACAGTTACATAGCTTTTACAATAAAGTTACGTTTACTTACTTACTAGGCCAACAAAAGGATAGTGTCAGCATTTGTAGTCATCCTTCTGAGTTGGCCCTGAAAGACAGAAACCCTGCATGCTATAAAGAATTTTAGTCTACATTTAAATCCAGATGCACAGTAAACAATTTACATTAGTTTGGTGTATTATTGCCCTATTGTGTATCTGCAGAAGCAGTGCATATTTGTTATATTGTTTCAGTGTTTTTAACTAGTTCCGCTTTTTATTTGTACAGTAAAAGGCATACATAAGTTATTACACAGGAGTTGTGCATTTACTTCTGCCTGAACAAAATGTGCAATTAGTAGAATAATTAGGTACAGTATTTATCATACGCTGGTTGCTATAGTGTCTCAGTTATGGAAACGACGGTGGTCCTTGTTAGCATGCTCGACGTTGCAAGTTGGGAACCCCCCACTTCAGGGCCCCACTCAATCTCGGTCTCTGGCACCCCTCCCTCCCCTGTTCTGCTTGTTTGGTATGCTGAGCGGCGTGTCTGCAGCCTTGCAATTTCAGTCTTGTTTATTATGGCGCAGACATACGAGGAGCGATGAATTCCGTATCCCGCTTGTGTGTGTGTGTGTGTGTCTAGTTGTCTGCGTGTGTGTGTGTAAGGTCGCAGCACATGCTCAGTAGTGTCTATAGAAAAGAGCTGCTACGCTGTGCGTGCGGGCTGAGGTCACAGCACAAGCTCAGTGAATACCTCTCCGGAGCGAATGCGTGGTTCTCCATTTTGAGCACCTAGAAATAGGTGGGAGAGGGGAGTTTATACCACCGAGCATTATATACAAAGTGTCATCGTCCAACCTTAGAGCTTGATGTCAGAAATGGACGATTTGTTCAGTCCACGGAGGTAGGTCTGCGATCATATTGTCGTGCTGAGCCATATTACTGCGGGAGTATTCACTCGTCTCATTTGCGACTCGCAGTTCATCTCTTGTCTGACAAAGTCTAACGTGTTAATCAAGATACATGGATGGATGTCATAATTTCCACCCACTGTCTTTTGTCGGCAATGACGGCGTTTTGTTATCGCATAGGAATTGAATGTTGTTAGCCGTGCAGACTGTCACTCCAAACCACATACCGTTACCCGTTAACGCTACCGTAAAGGTAATTCAAAAGCCGTGAGATATTTTTTTCCCCATAAAGTCCTTGCGCGTTGTGTTTTGCAACACGTCCGCGTATATTAGGAAGTTAAACGTAAATTATTTCTCATGCATTATAGCGAATCTGAAACCTAGGCGACTGCACTGTCTCCATTTTGCAGTAGCCTCCGTGCTCATGTTTACAATCGAGATGACATGGCGTATGGAACTACGGGCTGCTTTGTGCACCCTCACACAGCCAGGACCGATCAGACCACTTCTCTCATGAAAACGTGTTGCGTAGAAGACACTAGCACAAGGATTTCGATGCCGAGGTTGAGTTTGTTTTTGTGTGCTGCAATTATGTCAGTGTGCCACGAGCTCGGGCAGTGATTGGATGAAATTGATGGAAGGGGCGGGGTTAGCCTTGATTGCACACCAAAAGTTGACCAGACAGTCACGTTGTTGTTTGGTTTTAATATATTACCCTATAATTACCTTCCACGACTGTAGTTCATGTTGAGTTATGTCTGAACTTGCTGTGTATAAATACAAAGTATGTTTTATGTTTGTTTTTGGGGTTTTTTGTTTTTAGCACAGTTCTTTGAGTGGCTTATTAGAAAATACAATCTCACCACAACTATGATAATTGATAGTTTAACCAGACAGCTGAATACGCTCATTCTTGATCGGCTTTCTTTAGTTCGGTTTGTGTCTTATCTACCTTGAGAATATTTTCAGCATGACAACTACATTAAATAAACAAATAAACATTTCAAGTGCACATAAGAAAAACAACAACAACAACAAAAATAGTCATTTGAGCATGGTTGTGGTTTGCCAGTGTTTTTTTTATTTTTTTTATTTAGACCTAACCTCTCATGCCTTAACATGCATTGGTTTTTCACTAGTCTATCTGTTCAAGTATACCTGTAGTCTATAAACTCCCAGGAGCCTCCTCCACTGGTACATCTGTATTCTGCCTCCTCTCTCAGGAACATTGCAGCGTTCCATCTGAATGTCGACTGCATGCTCTCAGGATTTGCCTGAGTAAAACATGGCTGTCTTCAGACTGCGTTCTCCTATTCTGGGGCACACGTCCTCATTTGTCATCCTTACAGCCTCCTGCCAAAAGCAGTGGGGACCTGGCTGATTGCACACTGTCGGGAACACATTTGTAGAACTTTCTTCCATAGGAACTCGGTCTAGACGTTCACCCACTCAATACATTTCACATTTCAATTTTATTTGACTACCCACAGATATGGAGAGAAATGAACACATTTTTGACAGTTCAGGGCTATAGATTTATAGACTGTATTGTATATGGGTATGGGCTACCACAATTCTGTTGCTCTCTTTGGCTAAGATGTTAAGAAAAATTGCATGGCTTAACTTCAGAGGAACTGTGCTTATTTCCTAAATTTCCCTTGACTTGCTGTATGCCAGTCACTCGTAACAACCATTTCAAAAGTTTCACAAGAAAGTAACGACAAAAGAAATGCTCCTGATAGTTAGATTCCACCGTCATAGAAATAGTGATAGTGTAGGTAAATGTCACATCATCATTTTGGTACAACACCGCTACTCACTGTGGTTTTTGAAGATCTTCAAAGTCTGATCACATAAAATCCAGTTGCTGTGTTACCTACTCAGAATCTGTGATGATACTTAACTCTGGGTCCAGACCTCCTCCTCTAGTTCTTTCTCTCCTGTTTAGCACTGACATCACCTGGTGTGACCACTCCTGGAAAACAACTGCTCAGTTTTTATTAAGTGTTTTGATGTGGGACTAGAACAAAATGAAGAACTCCATGTTTACTTGATCAAGACATTGAACCCATAACTGCTCATTCATTATAAATTACTCTGGATAAAGTTTGTTAGCTAAATAAGGAAAATATAACTGTATCGTGTCCTGGCAGAGAAGGGGTCGACCATACTGACTACAGTTTAAATTCAGATGTTGGCCAGTTCTGATATCGTACTCTGCGCCATGCATCTGTTAGCCATATTTTATGACAGTATGAAATATTCCTCTGACAACTCTCTCCTGTATGTCAGAGAGGAGGGAGGGTTGGGAGGTAAAGGGGGATGAAGGGGAGGCAGGTCAGATATGTACTCCTCAAAGGGCTTGTGGTTCGAGTGCTGCAAAGCTACCAGAGGGACCTGGCCTCTCAGGTTTCAGCCAGGTCTTCTCAGCCAGTCCCCATGATGGAGTGAGAGCTTCTCTGGGTGCAAATCATGTTGACAGATTCTGGGCCGCCCCTGTCTCGACTGTATGAAAATCGGCGCTGTTACCTAGGCAACAGAGGGGAAAGGCTTTCCTAAAGGAACATCTTGTCATTTTCTTTAATCCACTGCAGCTGGAGATTCGGAACACTATTATTAAATTGCAGTTGCTATGGCTACCAACGTTTGTACCAGCAGCTGATTTGGAGGCTTCTCTCCCTGCTCCCCGCATAGCTGTAGCCAGGCTCTCCCCCTCGTTAAGGGATTCTGTTTTATTGCTGCATCTAATATAGCAGCCCTGCAAATGTGCTCTGCTTAGGTCGCTCCACGGGAACACTCTAGAAGCAGAGTTCTCGTCAAAACTTTAATTGTGTTTCAGGATTAAACATTCAAATTTGTACCCCTTCATATTGCCCCTTTGGTCTTGATTTGCACTTGTCCTGCTCATTAATTTTTAGGTTGTGACAGTTTGTGTTTTCAACCTTCAGCGAGTTATACGATGTGATACAGTGGTTTGTACCATTGCTTAGCTGGTTTAACAGTCATAATTAATTCTCTTATCTTTCTCTCTCTTTCAGACGACTTAACAGCACACAAGGGGAAATCCGAGTGGGCCCGAGTCACCAAGTAAGTTATTGTACGATACAAATGTCCCCCGGCGTTTGACTTTAGATCAGCGTACAGTCCTCTTTGCATTTGCATTCACTTTGCATTCCTTTTGCATGTTTACAGTAGTCTTTGCATCCTCTGTCTTGTCTGTACTGTCATTTGAAAAAGTGCAAAAACTATGCATACTAGCCAGCTTGTGTTCGAATACAGTTTTATTTTGTCTTCCACATCAGGCAGGATCTACACATTCTATCTGATGTTTAACAACACAAACATTGACAGTGATGAGACAGTGTTGTTGGCCTGCCCTGTGGCCAGGACAGGAAGTCACCCATGTACCTGAACTTTGTGTCGAGTCCATAAAGATAATGAACCAGTCAGATCGTGACTTGTTCCCGTCCCATGCTGCAGCCAGTCAGCCACTAGGGCTGCAACTAACAACTATTTTGATAATCGATGAATCTGTCGATTATGAATTGGATACAAAAACAAAAACACTACAATTGTTGTTGTTTTTTATATACAACAGTTATGCTCCAAACAATGCAATTTGTCCTAGCTCACTCCTTACATACATACAGTGTCTCGCTCCGACCTAATTTGAGCAAATTAACACTTTGAAATAGCTTAATGATTAAATTGTCATAATTGTAAAACGTGTTGAGCTCTACCAGGTAGTGTTAATTAGCTTGCTAGACTAAAGTTAGCTATACCAGCTCTGCTCTGTTAGCCAGCTGGTTAAATACACTTGTCATGCAATGTTGAAGTAAATTTGACTCAAGCTGGATCGCGAGCAAATACCGACTATTAGATAAACAAGAAGAACTACCTGCTGTGAGACGAACAGTTCTTCACTTCAAAACGCAACGCATGCCATGGGTCTAAAATCTTTCAGTTAATTAAGATTTTGTAGTAGCTTAACGTTACCCTTCATCCATGGCTCCAACATGTTTTCATTTCAGGCTTTCTGTCATTATACTGTGGTGCCTCGGTGCCGCGGAAGATCGGTTTGACATAGTTTGCAGCTAACACACTTTTTCCTCGCATTTAATGTGAAGTGCTCCCGTACTATAGATGATTTTGGTTGAACAGTTTTCTCCACCTCACCGTGTTTCAAATGTTTTTTTTTGTTTTTGTTTTTCTTGAAGTGACGTAGCCAGCTCCGCGACACACTGTGCAACAACGTAGACCCAACGAATCAATAATGAAATTCATTGTCAACTATTTTTATAATCCAATTGTATCGATTTCATCGATTCGTCGTTGTGGCCCTATCAGCCATACAGTGAAAAGGAGATGACCGGTGTTTGAAAGCTGATATTTTCTTTAGGCTCATGTGCTATTTGTAGTGTGACACCATCTGTCTCTCTCCTTCTCCCTGGGCGTAATTAGGCCAAGCTCCCAGAGCTGCAGCCCTTCCCTTCTCCTGGTGGCCAGGCCGTGACTGAGAATGAGGAGCTGGTCTGGATGCCCGGGGTCAACGACTGTGACCTTCTCATGTACCTCAGAGCCGCAAGGTGAGCTGGGACACACACACACACACACACACACACACACACACTGGGAGACAAGGTCAGGCCCTGGGAGGCCTGGGTACACCTGCAAGGACACACCTGTTGCATCAAGTGATAGTTGTCAGTAATGAGTGTTAGGACGGAGAACTGAGTTCAGTAAATAAGTCACCGCAATTACAAGTCCTTAGATGTGGTTTTCTCCCCATCTCACTGCAGATGATTTCATAACAGGGATCATTTAAGTTGAATTTGATTCGGAACCAAACCCTTAGGACCTCTGCGATACCAAAGGTTCTCAAGTATTTCTCAGTATCAAAAAATATGATTTGTACAGGTCAGCAATCTTTTATTTGTTGTAGTAACATGAAAATATTACCAAGTAAAGAGCTTTTTAGCTTACCAGTTTACATCATTAGCCTGTATGTGTACCAGGGAACGGGCTAACCATTGAACATGAATCCACAAGTAGTTTCTTCTGAAGTCTGAAGTGGTATGTAATGCTTCTTGGTACTAGTGTAGCATAATTTTACTTGGCATCTGGTATGTTATCGCGGGGTAACATTCCTAGCATGCTGAGAACCTTATAGCTGAGTGTCAGCGGCCAGTCAAACATCGAATGGAAGTTTACGTTGTCCACTGTCGGGCCGTGTCGTGTCTCCAGGAGCATGGCCGCCTTCGCAGGGATGTGTGACGGGGGATCAACGGAAGACGGGTGTCTGGCAGCCTCTCGAGATGACACTACACTAAACGCACTTAACACTGTAAGTATCCGCACGACAAGCCTAGCGCAACAAACCAAGCGCGTGTGATAGAATAACAGTAATCCATCCGAGTCTCACAATACAGTTTTGTGTTTGGAGTGCGGGGATTCTGCCATAAGATCAGCGGCGACGAGGGTCTGCGTCACGGGGCGATAATATGCGAGCAGAGTAGCCCCCCTCTAATAGACCTCCCCTCTGAAGCTCATAATACATTAGGCGTAATGAGATATTTGTCCCTCACATTGGAAATTCTATGCTGAGGAATCAAGCTCAAGAAAGCGATTCGGAATCATCATAAACAGCGCATTTATATTCCGACTCTATAAACTAGAGAATTAACATGGCTGGCAGGTCATTGTCTCTCGACCTTCTCTCCATTTGCAATTCCAATGAGCAATGCTTGTTTATTCTCAGTGGAAGAGCCTCTCCGCTGCCTGTTTCACCCAATTGAATGTGACACAGGGCTTATAGCGGCGCAGCGATTGCCTTTGTCACCGTGCTGTTTATATCCGTGCAGCTTCTCAGATCGTGTGTTCGTGGCGTTTCCTCCAGCGCTCCGCTCCGGGTTGAGATTCCCAGTAAAAGGCTCAACTTCCCCCTCGAGATGGTTTTAATTCTTCAGTTGGATGGAAAATTTATTTACATCTGTATTACATCTCCTCGCTCAGTAAACTGTTTCTGTTTTGGTCCTCTACCACTCTGTGTGTGCGTGTGTGCGTGTGTGTGTGTGCGTGTGTGGGTGTGTGTGTGTGTGTGTTTGTGTGTATACTTGATTGCATTCAAGCACTGTTTCATATTTGGAGTAATGCACTGATGTGATGTTGTTGTGATTCTCCTCAGCTTCATGAGAGCAGCTACGACGCAGGCAAGGCCCTGCAGCGCCTGGTGAAGAAGCCCGTACCCAAACTCATTGAGAAGTGCTGGTCTGAGGATGAAGTGGTAAGTTGAATATACACGTGCATACGAGTTAAAGAAATCTTCCCAATATTTATAAATGGTAGAAGTGGGAAGTAAATCAGTGTTTTTATCCTTTTGATATGTTTTATCATTGGCGTTATTCCCTGTCGGTCAGCGTGTTGCATCTTTATCAATCCAACTTTATTTCTGGGTATTACTGTGAGAGAGAGGCTTGTGGGCTTTAGAGGGAGCTGTTGAGAGAGGGTTAAATCAGTGCTGTT
>OMKK01063969.1:2251-18599 GCA_900302305.1 Polymixia japonica
CCCCCCACGCGTGTTTCTATTTGAATACGAACTTAAAAACTGTGATTAAACCTTTTTCCCTTCAGCGATAATCCGGAACACTGACAAGCATCTTCACGTGAATTATTGACAACTGATTACAAGCAAGGATGAAATGAATTCCCCTCAGACGAGGTTAATCCTTGACAAGGTGTGCAAAGTGTCTCCCGGCTAGTTCGCCTTATTATAACTTCTTTAAGATGACGTTGAGAAATCGGATCTATACTTATGTGCTATTGTGAGTACACGTGTTTTTTAAAAGAACAGCACAAATCACCGATGCTGAAAGTATTCTGCTTAACCTTACGTCACGAGGACCACAATGGAATTAGGTGTCTGACTTTATGATTTTATTTATGCGCTTTTAAAATCATCAAATAAATGAACAAATGAAATCAAACTAGGCATCATCTTCCAGATTAGAAGGAAAGCTACCTCTTGACAAACCATAGAAATGTTTTTCAATATTCCAACACGGACGGATGCGTGTGGGTGACTGCCGATTATTGTATTGATTTATCTTTATGTGTTGTTTTCAATCGCACATATAAATCGCAACTATAATTTCCTGACGGGAAAATAGGACTTTAGGTTGCGCCGGTATTTACCTTGTATGTCATTCTTGTGATAATGATAACATCGTACGTCTGCATGTTTAGTGCTCTACCAAAGCGTAGTGTACGCTATACGGTACAGTCAGATAACCTCTCGCTGTGAACAGATATCAATAAAATGTACACAAGTAATAAAGCCGGTGAAAAGGTTTTGGTGCTTACGGAGGCATGCAATTAGCTAAGTGCAAAAACAAGCCCTTCCCTGGCACTCCTGACTATTGGACACTGGATGAAAGGAAACACTCTCACCTAACATCCTGATCGATATGTGTGTTCTCTGGTTGGCCTTGTCCCACAGCAATTATCACACGTACACACACACACACTCACGCACATACACAGGCTCACACACGCACACACACACACACACACGGAGATTCACCGGAGGACAGCATCACTTGGGTCGAAGCACATTTGACCCCCTCCCCTGCAAAGTCAAACGGAGCTCCACTCATGCCTTATCTGGTGTCATTTCCACCCACAAAGTGATTGTGAGACTGCAAAGCGTGTGTTGCGCTGATAGGGATTGCACGGCCGAGCGGCATTAAACAAACAGAAAAGAAAATTCACTCGGACCCCCGGACGGAAAGTACGGAGCCCCTCAGCGGCCGCGGGGGGGGGTGGGCAAATCGAAGTCACGATACGCTACATGGAACTAACAAAGTGCAACGGCATTGATGCGAGATATACAGTAAATCGTTCCCTCGTTTTGGTTAATTTGTGACTTTCTGAGAGAGAGAGAGTGTTTTGTTTTTTGTTTTTTTTCCCATGGCTCTGTAGGGAAGACTGCATGGTGTGCTTTTTCAATGCAAGTTTCCATCTGAATTTTACTGAATTTTCCATAGCGCAAATAGGCAATGGCTTCTGGTTTGGAAGCAAACTGAACCTACGCAAGGGTGAATACATCAGCAAATTAGCTGCTTTGTATGAGTGTGTGTGCGTGCACGTACATGTGTTTGATCACGTGACTTTGTGTGCGCGTGTGCCTGTGCATATTTATGCCTCCGCGTGTGCGCGCGTGTGTGTGCGTTTCCTTGTGTGTGTTGTTATAAACCTCTCTGCGTGTCAGTGTGCAGCACAGAGCCCGAGCATGTCCGTTTCCAAGGTGAGGAAGCCGCGCGCGGGAGCCACTGCATTTGAGATATTCATCAATCATGCTTTTAGGAGCCATTACTGGCTGTCTCTTGTAACCTTATGGGAGAATGTGTGATGGAACAGTGAGACGCTCACGCTGTACGTCTAGCTAACATCAACGCCAGCGTTTCAGCGCGTTTTACCGCACAGTAACGCGTGCGTGTGCGTGTGTGTGCGTGCGTGTGTGTGTGTGTTTGCATGTGCATGTATGCTTGTGCGTGTGTGTGTTTGCATGTGCATGTATGCTTGTGTGTGTGTGTGTGTGTGTTTTTAGAAGTGTCGGTACTGTCAGTGCGACAGAAGTGTCTCGGCTCGGCGAGGGACAGACACTAAGAGGCTCGGCTCCACATACGTAGGTGTTAGTCTGAAACAAGTTCAGCAACACGCGTCTCCGCGCGGCCGCGGCAGTAATCCCAATCACTCTCACACTCAAACTCTCCGGTTTTTCCACCTCCTCCACTGCACTCACTAATCCAAGAGGGCTTACGCTTTTAATAACACGATCAAGGAAAATTTGCTTTTCTAAAGACTTTTTGCACAGCATTATTATCTGGAAAAGCAAATTTCCCTTGAACGCCAGATGAAAAAATAAGCCTTTCTTAAGCTCCATTGTGATGGCGTTTAAAAAAAGAAAAGCGATTGTCCATTTTTGCAAGGATTTGTGTGGTTTCTTTTGCACCCCAACAGCCCCATTCATCTTTAATGGGCGTTTTCTGTTTACTGACTTTCTTCCAATATTTTGCGTTCGGATCAAATCCTCATCATAAAACTTAAGGAAAAACCATCTAAAAAAAAACAACAACAACCAAAAAAAACCCCGTGGGCTGTGACCTAGAATTTAAATCAGGAGAACGCCATATCTGCAACAATCGATATTGTTGCCTGGCATCTTCTTTGTACTCTGTGACAGCACATTGGCAGATAAGATGAGACGGCTTTAAGTAAAATGTGGGTTGTACTGTATGCACTCTGAAGACGGTGGATGCTGGTTCAGATAAAATGGAGAGAGGTGTGTGGGAGTGACCCCTGAGGGAAAGGCAAATATTTTATCATTTGCTACTTCACTTCCCAGATCTGTAGCCAGGATTTGCGTAACAAAAGTATGAGTTGACAAACAGACCACTTGGTGACCTAAAAAGTAACTTCTACCGAATTTATCAGATGTGCCCTCAATCACGAGCACGCCCACTTTTACCTGAGAAATTATAAAATAATGATGCTGAAATGCTAATTAAGAGCTGTGTGTTGCTGTTATGTTTTGTCTGTTTTAATTTTTCTGTTTTATTTTTTAAATTTTTTACTTTTTACCTGTGTTTGGTAACGACCTGTCTGCCTACGATGCTCTAGTTAATTGAATCAGGTTGGTAATGTTACATTGTTACTTTAACAATGGCACCTTTCATGTGTCAAGGCTCTTATCTAGGGTTGTTCCTGCTGTCTTTGAACAATACAAAGAACCATATGGCTGCCAAGGCCCAGGAGAGGTACAAATAATGAAAAAAAAAAAAAAAAAACTCTATTGAACTCCATTGCAGAAAAGCAGGCATGGAACCCTTTTCTCTGTCTCAATTAACAACGGTCTGCCAATGCCTGGAGCTCTTCTTATGAATAAATGACTCGCAGGTTTACCCGAGCGTGCATGTTAAATTAAACCCAGTGTTCTATTAAAAACGCGATTCACAGCAATAATTGTGAGGGGATTGCGAGCGAGAGGCTCGGCTGATGTGTGAAATGATCGATCTGCGGATCGAGTGCGCGGCAGGCTGCGCGGCCACCGAGACGCTCCGACGGCCTTAAAATGACAGGCGCGCGTCTCGACGCTGCGTTCGAGGAGTAGATCAATCCAACTTTGCGAACCGTTACTTCTTTTCCTGTAACTCGTTCTTGGCAGCGGCCTTATAGGTATGGCGGGGGGGGTTAACCGAAGAGTCAGATTCAGGCCGTATTATCTTTAGAGAGGCGTTCCAAGGAGCACGCAGGTGCTGCGGAACAGATGGTCATTGATATTTCATTTAAGTGAATATTCATGGTTTTCCATATTTCTCTGGCAGGTAGGACACTAGGAACCCAGAGACTAGGTCAGGCTGCTGCTGCCAGGATGCACCTGGATGGCTTACGAGCTCTTTCTCTCAAGTCACGTGCTGTAATAAAGTAAACCGACTGCTACTGGCATTGAAAAGAAAGTACTCCGTATATGTGATGTATGGGACGTTAAAACCTGCGATTTGATGTTTACGGTCTGATAGCAGGTGCTATCATCAGAACACGTGTGTGCTTTTGATGGGCATTCAACAGCAACGAGCTATGTTCATCCCAATGGCTTTACATTGAAAAGAGGATCATGACGCACTGCAGTCTTTCAAACATGGCGGGATTATGGCAGCTGTCACACCATCGGAGATCAAATAAAGCAGTGTAAGCAATTTACATCAATTAAAAGGTAGGTCGAAACAGTTTACCATCCCATATACATTTATAATAAATGCTTTATTGACATATCAGAGTGTTTAGTGCGATTATAGTGGTTGAACGTCACGGCACAGCGTCTCCGGTAAAGTAGTGAGGATCGACTTGCTTTGGAGGTAGGATCTACTGCATTTGTAATTGATTTGATCGCAGGTTGATTTCAGGTTCTAATGTCATCATAACGTAATCATATGAAGACGTGCGAAATCTATTGCAATCCTTTTTTAAATGATTTTAAAAGTGAAAATAGTAATAATACAAGTAAATGATAGTGAACGATTGTAATCCTACATAGGTTCTGCTAAATCCGTTGGGTTTTGCAGGAACAATTCAGGAATGGGAACCAGTTTCTATATCAGTTTCAGACTAATGTGCCAATGCGCTGCTGCATAGTCATGGTCTTCTCATGCTATCAGCTTCTTGTCTCGGCCAAGATCTTATCACGGCGAATAATATTTGACTGTTTTTATCTGACTCATTTCTCCGTTTAGTCCACGGGTCTGAGACGAGAGCGGGAGCGCGCCGACAGCTTCTGTGGGAGAGTGTGTGTGTGTGTGTGTGTGTGTGTGTGTGTGTGTGTGTCTCTCTCTCTATGTGTCTCTGTCTCCTTCATTTCACCAAGCCCCAGGGGCTGTGCTATGTACACTCCCCTGCATCTAATTCCTGTACAATAGTTGGTGTAGAGGAAAAGGTCAATGCCGGCACGTGGGCTGCTGGCTAGCCAAGGATAGCCTCTCTCCAGAGGCCCTTTCTGCTGATGCCCTGCTTGCGTCGTCAACTTCCTGCACGCGCTCCACCGTCACCGTTCTCTGTTTTGTTTCGTCGCCCTACCTGAGGGAAGGACCTCCTGTCAGGTTAATTGCGCAGGGGAAGCACTTTGTCGGGGGGAAAAAAAAAAAAACGCCTCTTGTCAGCGCACTTTATGGCCCAAAACATCAGAACCATTATCTCGCATATCGGTTTCATTTACCACACACTGTTGCGCGTGTCCCCGCAAAGATTAGGGTTTTTTTTCCTCGCTGAAATTAGAGAATAGGAAATCTGCCTCGTAATTGTGGCAGTTTGAGCGTTACAAGTGTTACGGAAAATAAGATCGTATTCCCTTCAAGTTCCTTTGTTTTTATTGAGGCTGTCAACATGACTGGTCGTGGCTGATAGTAAGCTTTGAGAGAAAGGAAACCCACACTATAAATTGCAAAACGACGGATAAAACGCAGCAGACCACAGGCAGACATCGCATAGATGACACTTTAACTACAGCCGTTTCCCATCAAATCAGTGTTAATCAATAACCAGGCCTCATGCAATTTCAAAATTTAACGTTGATCACTGGGAAAAGGAGCAGGAAACATTAGCTTCCGATGGGCACATTAAAACCACCTCGGCCAGATTTATGAGTGTAATTTTCTCCAGGCATGGTTGTATTATCAATTTAAATATGGTGTATAGAACCACCAGGCATTTGCATAATGTAAGCTCATAGCATTATGCTGACTGTAGTGATGTCAGGCTATAGGCACAGGTCCACATGCCTGAATACTAATATACTGACGCAGCAAAGTTGTGTATGCTAAACCATAGCAGCCAAGATCTCTACAGTCAGATGAGAAGCGCTATAGGTGCTGATATCTGATAGAAGGCGGTACAATTTGCAGCCATTTTGTTTCATACTGTATTAATCAGTGTACAGTGTACACCTGGGAAATTGCTGCGATGCAATTGCTGAAATCAATCACGCGTATCAAAGAGACGTGGTTCACTTTCATGTTACTCTTAGAGTAAGGCTCTCTTGGGCCTTACTGTAACAAATAATAACATTTTGCCTTTTAGACCACACATTCAGATAATGGATTGTCTATTCATTATTGTATTACAGTCTCGTAAGATCGATTCTAGCGTCAATAGGATCAATACCAACAAAGAAAATGGATCCGTCTCTCTTTCTCACAATGTTATTTCATCAACAAGTAGAGAAACTGTCTCTGCAAACGCTTCTTAGCTCATGCACTCTTTACCTCTCTGCTGCTGCTGTGCGCGCTCGCTGTCAAACAACACACACGCGGCGCTCCTCTTTAGCATTACTTGGTACCGGATCGAAACCATAATTTGTGGTATCGCCCGCCCCTAGAGGTGCGAAATTGTGGCCAAAAGCCTTGTCGCTAGAGGGCAGATGTCTTCATAACATCAGGATCACATCCAACATACTGTATGTTGTGATCTCCTCCGTTCTGCTTTCACCCTCCATCTGAATTTTGCGTGTCATCGGAATCACGTGACTGCAAACAACATATGGTGTAACTTCATCACTGGCCCCATCTCAATGTCCCCCGTAAGGCCTGAGCCCTGAACCCTCACGGACTTAATTGACGTCACCTGGTAAGTGCTTGAGTGCGAGAGGCTGCAAGGGCTTGAAATTACATAAGTAGGAGTGGGACAGTAATTTGCGACACACAGTGTGATTGTGGGTTTGGGACTTTTTTATTTTATGTGTTTTACTTTCTTCACGACCAAGGCACTTAAGGGACCGACTGCCTGATTTGGACGTCTTCCAGGCTCTTGCCTTACAGAGTGGATGAGAGGCAATTGTCAAATAATTTACTTTAATTTACACTAAGCAAAACTTAAAAGAAATGTTTGATGAATAAACCATCTTTTTACTTGTAGTTGCTCCTTCTATTGTTTGGTTACTGGTTTTTTATAACGCTTCCGGGCTTCCCCTAGCAACCCCGTATTTGATGTCACAACGCTATGAACTGTGGGTAATTCCCTCAGGCAAAGTCTGAAGAAATGCGGGCGTACAGAAAGTGTGCGTCAAAGGGCTCAAAAAGTCTGCGAGAGAGCCCTCATGCGCTTCACGATTTGACGGTGGGACAGACCTGAGCCCTCGCAGACTTAGAGAGAACGCGCTTCAAAGTCCCCGAATCCCTGAGTGCGGACGTTGAGATCGGGCCGCTCAGTCAGTCAGTCAGTGACAGACATCGGCGTTTAGAGGGCTGGCCCACGCTGTTGCGGTCCAGCCAAGAATCATGGCCAAAAAAACCAGCACCGTAGCAAAAGATAAACGGTGTAAATGGTGGCTACTTAAGTTAGTCAAAGACCATCTTGCGGGTTGTGTTTGCTTCTGTTTTTATTGTGAGGACACGATTGGTCAGTGTTCCTCCTGGGTTGGTGGCCTGTTGTGAGACAATGCCGGCGGGCGAACCGCAGGCCTCCGAGTTCAGCCGCTGCGTGGCGAGCACCAGTTGTTTTCCACACTCGCTTTGTACCTGCGAAGTGAAAGCTGTGTGTGGGCGTGTGTGTGTGAGAGCAGAAGAAAATAAACAGAAAGAAAGAAAAGCAGTTATTGCCCTCTAGATCAACTCATGCTGGGCCCTGTAAAACATTTTGGGACGATTTAAGTTGTTCGCCCGCATTCCTGTTCTGATACAATTTCATTAAAAATGTATTCTAAAGTATGAAAACCTTTGTCCTTAGTTCCCTCCACTTCCCCTCTTAGTTAAACACTTATTTCCTTGGGTTTTTTCCGTCCTCCTTGAGCTCTATGGAGAGCTGTATGAAGTCACACCTTGGCTACTGATGACCTGCGGGACGGTGCCATTTCTCTTCTCGCCAGCGCTGGCAGACACAGTGACGGAGGTTAAGGAACACAGAGGTCAGCGGTAACGCACGCGGACCTGGTGCGGGGGCGGCCCCTCCTTCATCACGAACGCACCGCCACCCGTCAGCCGTGATAAACTAGAAAGAGGCCTCCGACGCTCATTCAATAAAAGACTCATTTTTCTGCTTAAAAAATGACGTAAAGCCTGCGACAGCCTTTCCTCGCGCGCCCCCTAATAAATGACACAGCCTTCATCACGCCGGCGAGAGCCAGTTCATCCATTAAAGGTAATAGATTTTTTTATCAAAAGCCTCGGAAGGGTAACTCATCCTAAAGATCTTCCACCGCCGCGCAGAAGAGACTGTTTTCAGAGAGAATCGTGCAATCCTCCATTAAAGTCCTACGATTGCGGTGAGGTGTGGAGGATGTTTCTCGTTAAGGTAAACTTCAAACCCCCTAATGCACCGAAGACCATCCATTTTGGTGATTAGATGGGCATTCCCTCTCAAACGGTTACCTTCCTACTATAACTTGAGACTGCCGAAGATGTGTCCAAAAGAAAATCCATATTGATAAATGGAACCGTGGCGCCACTTAAGGTTTGCAGGCCTGGAGTCGATACTACACACAGGATAGATGAGGATCATAACAGACCTATTATGCATACCGGCATAATGGCCTTGAAGTCGGGGGTAAGAACTGTTGTTTGAGGGCCGGTAACATCCCCCCGATAAACAATCTGGATTTATGCGGAAGGCAACATGCACTGCATGTTCTTCGCAATTGTAAATTATTGATCATATTTAAATGGAGTTGCCGCAAGCGCAACCAATTTGTTGCTTTGTCATTATCTGACAGTTGTACATAATATAACAATCTATCAATATCTTGACACATTTTTACTCTAATATTGATATTTAATATCTCTTGAACGTTGTGCCTGATAGTGGATGATTTTTTTTTCGAGCACAGCCCTTGAAAACAGAATCTATCGTATGTAACATTCAACAGCAGCAATTGCGTGAAAAAAACGCGAAATGCCGATAGAACTCCAATTAGAGAAGTTCTAATTTGCCATGTGTTTATTGTTGCCATTACAACGGTAGACCATAAGACTGTCTCAGGGAAGACTGCTCCTCTTCGTATAGTGGATCAGTTCCCAGTCATTTCGGTTCCTTCAGAATATATCCAGCTGTCGCCGAGCGCGTTCACCAATCACTTTTTGTTTCTGCTTGTTTTTCGTAACGCCAAAACGAGTGAGCCGCTCAACCAGCGATACGCCTCGAGTTTTAAATTGGCTGGGCAGACAAATATGGTTTAACGTATTTCTTAGTATTTCTCAGCTATGTCTGTCCTTCCTTTTTTCTACTTCACTAACACAGTGGTGAAGTTAATAATGCGGAAATGGTTTCCTTCTTTGAAAGCTGCGAGGAGGAAGGGTCTGAATGGGACTGGGGCTGCTTAGCCGAAGCCTTGAGGTTACGTCAATTACATAGATTTTCAATGTAATGAATATTGACTGTATTTTTTTCACAAACAGATAAAGGTTTTATTAATCCTTTGTCCATTTGGAGGAACAAGGTCTGGCGGATATGATGCAATAATGATGAAATCTTTATAGAATAACAATAATCATTTATTTTGATCACTGTTGTTCTTCTATATCAGACACTTTCATTCATTCCTACCTGACATGTTTCGACGAAGTTGCACCTCTGATGAAGACGGAAGCAACTTCCTCGAAACATGTCAGGTAGGAATGAATGAAAGTGTCTGATATAGAAGAACAACAGTGATCTGAGTAAACTCATAGACACTATGAACCTCATAGCATTAATCATTTATTTTATTATTTAAATGTAGTTTATTCTATGCATCCATATACACTCTTTATATTTGTGAAGTGCTTTGCTCTGTGTCTTTAGACGAGGTCATCTGTAAATATATGCTATATATCGATTCATCTGTTTTATCAAGACACAATTCTGATCAACATATTAAGTAAACATTAGTAGAACATCAGTTCAACCTAAACTAAGAAGACAAGGCCCATGACTTTAGTATCCACCATCACAGAAAGCTTTAACTAAAAGTACCAACAGCAGTACCCACAGCTCACCTCAAAAACAGATCTCTCCATAAGTAATTATAAAGAGATGAAATACAGACTAAAGGCAGTTCTCCCACAGGAAATGGCACAGCTCAGCTAATAGGATTCTCCCTAGCACAAGATTAGAGTTATCAATTTGCCATGGGAGACATTAATGAATCTTCACTAGCCTCCCCTGATAAACCGGAGCAGGGTTGACTGCCTGGCAAAGATAATCAAACTCTCTATCATATCTCTGTAGGGAATCAAACTCATGAAGATACAGATATGTTAATTGAGACAGTCCAGCAAAAACTGATAGAACTTCACTCCTGAAATGGCTTTCATGAGATTAGATTTTGAGTGGTTGATACCAGCCCAGATTTAATTTGGCATATATGAAGATCACATATCAACCACATAGAGAATGGGACGGCCACGCTAACACATTATAGCAACAAATTCAAACAAATAAAGTTTAGTTGATACAGCAGTTGACGAAGGTCCTTGGCTGACCTGACTGATTATCATTGGAAATATATATTTTTTTTACAGAATGGAGCTTTAAGCTAATTAAATGATATACTGAACAAAATTAAAAATGCAGCATATAAAATATAGCTATTTCTGTTATTCTAATCTTCTTGAACTTTTAGTGCATGATAAAAAAGGGTTAAATTAACATAAATGCGAGATTTGCTTTTAAACATTGCTCAACTAGTGATAGACGCCTATAACGTTAATCCCCAGACCAGACCAGGTGTGGCATCATGAGACAATAATCACGATGCGTGACCATTACACGGACACTCCTTGGACCGGGGACAATAAAAGCCACTTTGAAATGAAATTTTTAATCAAAGGACAAGATGCCACAGATGAGCAGAGAGAGTGGAGAACGGAGTATTGGCAAGCTGGATGCTGGCATGTCCTGTTGGGGCCGTCGCCAGACATCTGAACGTGCACAATTCGACAATCTCGGGGGAAAGAGGGCTTTTAAGTACGCTGTGCCCTCCACATGGAGCGTATTACAGGGAGAGTTGCATGTTAAGTTACAAATGAGCCAACACAATGATAACTTATATGATATACACTGAACAAAATTTATGATAATTTATTAACTTTTCAAACTTATAATGGACATATGAATTGAAATATATATATATATATATAAATCTTAAAATAAACTTTAAGAATTGAATGGAAGGAAAATCATAGCAAACAATGAATGCAATTCAAAAAGAAAAGATTTACAACTGTCAGTAGCAACACACCTCCTTCGCATGGAGATATTTTATTTATTTATTTTATTGAACCTTTAATAGCCCCATTGAGATTAAAAATCTCTTTTTTCAAGGGGGTCCTGGCCAAGGTAGGCGGCAGCATTACGTTATAAAACAATCTACAAAATGTACAAATTACAACATTACAAATAAGAAATAGGTTTACATTACAACATTACCATTACCAACGTTACCATTTCTCCAGCCTCTAATTCCCTTATCATATTTTTGTCTTACCCTTAACGAGACTAGCGCCTTAACAACCTGTAGCATTTCTTTAACCGTCAGCACTGTGAAGAAAACAAAGAAGGAAATGTGTTACATGAAGAAGTATACTTATGGCATCTCTCTGAAGAGCTTCAGCCTTGAGTGGTTGTGACAGAGGGATACACAATGTAACGCAAACAATGCAATAGTCTACATTTTCTATGAAAACGTTTAAATGTTTCAAAGGGAGAACTTGGTTTATTCTGCATCGTCGCTGCTTGAAAAGTAAAGGCATTACTTCAGAGGACGAGCTTCACCTTGTGAGCTTTCATTATAGTCATCACAAATAGTTTCATGTTTTATTTAACACAGTTTGTTGTTTTGGAATTCAAAGCCATCAGACCCTTTGATGCGTGAACAAATGGATGTTTTGTTGGCTTTGATCGTAATTGCAAATGCCTTTGTGGGAAAGTACTGCATTTAACCTTTCTTGGTTGCAAGTAGGACAGAAGTCCTACAGATTTTTGCATATTCTAATTACGCATAAGTGCCACTTTTATCTGCAAAGTTCATCCAGTGTTCGTAATGTGGTACTTTATATATTTGAGGCCCGGGTGCTGTAATGTTTTAACTGGAACGCTGAATGGAATATAAAATTATTTTCACGGTACGCTTAAAAACCCACATGGTCAATGGGATAGGACAAACAGAGAGGAAAATAACATCAGTCTCACATTGGAGGACCTCACACTAGTCTTAGGTTACGCTAGTGTATGATGATATTTCAAGAGTTCCAGAAATATTGCCAAATTCACTAAATTACCTGCCAACTTATTCCGTCATGGTAACTCGGCTAATACATTCATGACTATCCTTATCTCAGTTGAGGCTCCTGGTGGATTGAGCCATGAGAGAAAAATTGAAGAGTTCTCGGAGTTCAATATGCACTGTTGCAGAATGAGTCAAAATGACTAATGTATTTCCGTTTTGAGAGACACAAACCAAAGATGCCTTGATCATTATCTATTTAGTAAATAATACCCTTTTGTTGCATAGCAGACTGCATAGTTCGCTCAATGCACCAGTTAATCCCTGTAAATTTTAAGTGTGATGTTCTCCAGTCTCTCCCCCGCACGCTTGCTCCTCCGGGGGTATGGGGCATAAGAATTTTTAATAACAACATCCGAACTTAATTACTTTCACACAAACCTCCATGCATCATGTTTCCACATCTGTCAATACACCTCTAATGCACTTAATTAACTGGTGTCTACTGGCCTATAACAGATATCAAACTGCATAACGCCGTCTGGGACCTGAGGTTGCCAGGTGATTAAGTCTTATTGTATTGCCTCACATTGCATCTTATAAAAATCTATCATGCAAGGCCGTGCTGAGTGCCTAACCCCTCGCTGTGTAGTTTATGCACACAGTATATTCTGGGTGTATTTGTGTATGTATTAGTGGTTGCTCATGAACTTGAGATAGCAATTTTAATAGCTTTGTCTCTCAGCCTTGGAGTCTGTGCTATGTGTGTGTGTGTGTGTGTGTGTGTGTGTGTGCGCGCGCGTGTGGGTGTGTTTGGTTATCTGGATATTAGATTGGTTTCTGTAATCTCCAATTGTGTTATCTGATATGGAAGGGTATGAAATGATAAATGAAATGAAAATGATATATGCAAATGTAATGTCAAGTGATGTCAAAAACTAACCACACAGACTCCGTGATGTATAACCGGAATGAACTTAAAAAGGAAATCTCATTGACGCAAGCCCAGACTAGCTGTTTATTCTATGAGCTTCTCATTTTGGAAAAATACATGTATCATGGTTGTTGAGGTTCTCAAACGATAGACCGAAAGGATTGTATTGGAGGCTGATATTGAGATATGCTGAACTGGTAAGTTTGTCAATACTGAACTGATCAGTGAAATGATGCCCTGAATCACGACGTCGCGATCATGCCAGACTATTGATAAATAGTCTAATACACATAATCTATACATGCTGATGATGGTGGATACCTTACTACTTACTACCTTTGTGTTCATTGGTATGCCAATCGGATCTGCTACGTATGCTGTCTCATTTGGGAACCATATTGGATTATCAATCATGTTATCCAAATCCCTTTAATTTGTCTTTATTATAACAATAATGAAAAAGGCCTTACCTTTAAAGCGTTGACTGCTGCAAAATGTCAAGCTAGCCCCGAATGTAATTGAAAACGCATCATTAAAAATGCATTTAGTTTAATTAGTCATTGGACTAACAACTACAACCCATTTTGTGAGCCTACTTGTTTCATTTCTCTTTTTTTTTTAGATTTTAAGTCATGTTGTCCATATTTCACAATTATTTGAGTAAAAAAAAAAAAAAATGCTATGCAAAGCCCTCACACACTTATTTAGAGCTAGTGGTGCGTGTCTGTGTGTGTCTGTGTGTGTGTTTGGGGTAGTAGGGGCATTTCAAGTTGTCTTTAATGTAGTCAGAATAGTGTAATCCTGTTACATGCGTTCTGGAGCCTCCCCAACAGTAGCAACCGCTTTCCTTCACCTTCTACGTTCTGACAAAGTGTGGCACGAACCTGCAAATTGAACTGTATCTCGTGTAAATGTCCAGGTATCCCTGCATAACTGACAACCAGAGCTTCTAGAGAGTCAGGGATTTGTTTCCGATTGATTTGACCGTCAAGGAGATTTTTTTTAATATATATATATATATATACAGTATATATATAGGGAATTGTAACAGCATTGAAATACAAATCAAATGTCTTGGGAAACGCTACCCTGCTTAACTGTTGTGATTCAGTAGGACTTCCCCGGGGTAGTTTTACTACGGGATCTGAAAAGTTAAAACACAAAAGAATAGAGAGAGAAGGTAGAGAGAGAGAGAGGCAGAGCCAATGGCATCTGCAAATGTCATCAGCCTCCCTTGAACTGAAAGTGTAAAAGCAGTTAACACGGGAAAACATGTATGTCACCATGCAAGGTGCTGAATTCTATATCCCTTGTTTCAGACCATCATTTCCCCGCTTCTCTCAAAACGCATTTTATTCCCTTACGTATCTAACGCGCAGCACATGCGAGGTTTGAAATGGAAACAGGAGAAGTGCACTTCAGTGCATGTGTGGTAGCAGGTTCAAGGGTCCGTTACGGCAGACGTTGAATACAGATGTAAAGGTCCCCACACTGAGCTGCAACCTGCACTAGTGTTGTGGCAACTCACTGAAGATAACCTCCTGACCTAGAGCAGCATAAGAATATGAGGGCCTAGAATAAAGATCCTATCTTTTAATTAAACTTTCACTTAGTCAAGGAAAAAAACAAAAAAAACAACAACAAAAAACACGTAAGGTCACCTTTCTGTACCCGTTCGTGTTTTCTTTTATATCTGGGAGGGATTTTATGGTAGAATTTACACTTGCGCTGGCAGATATAGAGCCGCTGGGTTGTTTCATAGCGTCTCATAATGTTACCAAGGATTTGGTAAGAGGCCCGAGAGCAACTGAATCGACTTTTTATAAGACGCTGTAAACATTCCGTCTCTCCTTTGCGGTAGTTGACAAGCTGTCAGCACAGAAGAGTGTCGGCCCGACCGAGCATGCCCGCAGTTTATATCTCAATCTTGTCCAAACTGTCGCAGCCATTGTGTCTGATCCGTTGGCTGGCGAACACATAAACCTCTCTTTTATAGGGCATATGCCGCAAAAACAGATAAACATGTAGGAGTCTTTAAGTGTTTAGGAGTACGGCTTGTATTTACGGTATTTGTGTAGTTTTGCTTTGATGACTCACGGGTTAATACCCCGTATTTTGCATGACATTTTAACTTAATGAATAGTATAAGTAAATCCTCTGGAATACTCAGCTCTTCATCCCATAGTTTCAGCAACTCTATAAAATTATATGGAATTGAAGCGCTCTCTTGGTTTACTATTCATTTGATCATGTGATATAGTAACCAATAAGTAATAGTAAGTAACAGGAGTAGAGGCTAAATTTGATATGCCTGCATTTCAGGAAAATAATCCAAACTAATGAAGGGAATGGCTTTTCTAAACTTTTTTTAATGAAAATTCCCTCCAGGTATAAATTGAATAGAAAGCATTCTCAAAGGAAAGTGTACAGATGTCATTCAGTTTGTTCCTCATCTCTATTCGTTCTCCGCTTCCGACTCTCCCAGATTACTTTTATCTCGCTTGCATCGTTCAAAATAGTTCCGCTGCTCGCAGAATCCCATCGAGTTTGGAACCGTAATATCCAGCAGATGAGCTGTGAGTTTTGAGAGATGTAGCATTACAGCCGCTTAGTGTGGAGCAGGAACACTATGTTCTGTTGAAAGACTGTGAACTGTTACGTTTCTGGTAACAAAGGAATGCTGTGCAGCGACTTAGCAACTATCAGGGTTTTAAGAGGTGTTTACATCTGATGGTATATCCATCTTGTGATTTTTAATAAAGAGATGTTGCCTATAAATATGACAACAAAGCCATGCAAGGGGAGATACCTTACGCTATGGGGTGATAGCGTGAATGAGCTAGCATGAATGTAGTTAGCTAGCCTAAAGTGCGTAGTTGCTGGTCTTTGAAAAAACAACAGTGCAACAGTGATGGATATATACCACTACGAAATACCGTCCTCTTTTAGCTTGTTAAGTGAACGGGAGGGCAGCCGCACATCCACTTCACTGGCACACAACTGTATTTCAACTACAGGCACCTCTCTCTATGTTCCACACTTGCTGCCCCGCGCCGGTCAACTTCGAAAATCAGTATCTTGTCTCCTTGATAATAAACCCTGCTGACAAGCATGGCTGCAATTAAGAGGTTGCTATAGTTACCCCCACAGATAGTGCCGAATGGGCTGATAGCGAAAACAATTGGAAAATTGGATTAGGTGTATTTTTCAATCTCTGTACTTTTTTTTTTTTTTCCG
>OMKK01064010.1:5412-21415 GCA_900302305.1 Polymixia japonica
CTAAAGTTATTAATGGCCAATCCCAGCTGGGGGACTGGTCAAGAGAGATAAAGGAGGGGGGGGGCGGGGGGCAGCTCACCGGTAGCCAATGAAGGGAGGAGATGTGAGGTGGCTGGACACACACAGTCCACCATCAACCACAAACAAACCACTGGTGAGTGTTTCTGTATATGTGTCTGTGTGTGTGTGTGTGTATATGTGTGTGTGTGTGTGCTCGTGATAACTAAGTCCTTCACGAGACAAAACGTCGACACATTTCCCGACCGGATGTTTGGTACTTGAGAGATTTCGCACGGAGAAACTTTTCTCCTAAATGGCTCTAAAACGTTTTAGGAAGGAAGCTCTGCTCGTTCGTTTCCTCATTCCCTCTCCTCCAGGCGTGCATCTGTGTAACGCGTCGCGTTGTCCCTCCCCTCCAGGTGCAGCGAGGAGTGCGCCGTGGGCACTTACGGCCCGGACTGCAAAGGCGCGTGCGACTGCTCCAACGGCGCGCGCTGCTACAACATCGACGGGGGCTGCCTGTGCGAGCCCGGGTTCAAAGGTCCCCACTGCAGGGACAGGATGTGCCCCCACGGCACCTACGGCCTGCAGTGCGAACGCACCTGCCTCTGCCAAGACAAGCAGACGCTCAGGTAGGTCTCAGGAATTGCGCGTAGTCGCGGGGAGCGTGCACGCAACGGATACACACATACGGATACAGGCGTGCGCGCGCGCACACACACGCGCTCACACAGAAAAGGACATTAATCACAATTTTCAAGGCGTACCACCCTCAATTACAGATGCAGTTTATGGTAGTAGAGTGTTTCTGCAAAATCAGCGTTTAAGCACGCTCAATTTATCCTCTATTGTGCTAGCTCGACAATTTCACCACGTTCAACTTACTGTGTTTTTTTCCCGTTGGCCAGCTGCCACCCTATGAAAGGCGAGTGCACCTGCCAGCCGGGATGGGCGGGACTGTCCTGCAACGAGACCTGCGCCCACGGTTACTACGGCCACGGTTGCCTGGAGCCCTGCCTCTGTGTGAACGGAGGGGTGTGCGACAGTGCCACCGGGCGATGCCAGTGCGCTCCTGGGTACACGGTGAGTGACGGGAGATGCCTCCGGCGCTGCGGAAGTTCACGGCAAAGTTTGCCACGGGATTACATTCGAAGTCATCGATTTTTTTTCTCGTTCTGTGTATACAAGAGCTCACAACTCTGCTAACATAACCCGCTTAATTAGTACCTTCATTTTAGAACAGTACAATACAAGTAACGTTAGCGTATGCCGTTAGCAATTATTGTGTAACCCGGAAACTAATTTCGTTAAAAATCACTTCATATCCCTCTCCTCTCCTTCCTCCTCATATCCTCTTATCCACCTATCCCTTGTCTTCCTCCTCTACTTGCTGAAAGGCCCACCCCAGCTGTTATTTCTGGCTTTTATTTTGGTTATATACTCATGGAAGCAAAGAGCGGACACACACACACACACACACACACACACACACACACACACACACACACCAGCAGTACTGGTGTTCCCAAAACGATATAGCAAAAGTGCAGTTTTCCAAATGGAAAGGCTGTTTGGCTCAGTCTCAGAGAGGCAGGTGTAGGGGACTCGGAGAGAGAGTTTAACTTCACAAACAGCTGTCTGTCTAGGCTAGCCACGTCGCGCCATCAAACGACGCTCGTCAGGTCACGGGGGGGGGGAACTACCCTTAAGCGGCCTAAACGGACATTTCGGCGACTTGGTTCGTTGTGGGAACCCACTGTGCAGCACCGGGGACGCAGCTCAGAAACATCAACATGAACCGTGTGGGGATTTGTCTGCCTTCCCAGGGCGTCCACTGTGAGGGTCCCTGTAAGAGTGGGACTTACGGAAAGAACTGCTCCCTGGAGTGTTCCTGCGTCAACTCCGTCGACTGCTCACCGATCGACGGGGCCTGCTTCTGCAAAGAGGGTGAGGTTCAGATGGATGAAGACGGGCCTTGAACAAAGACGGAATGATTCATCGTTTAAACAGTGTCTTTAAAGAACAGGAATGACAGAAAGCAGTGCTTGTAAATTCAAATTTTGCCTAAAATAAATGCTAGCTAAGTGTCTAATATATATATATATATCTGTCTTTTACACCAAGGATATCAATATTGAATGTTGAGTGCTTTTTGTGCTTCTCTATCTATCTATCTATCTGTCTGTCTGTCTGTCTGTCTGTCTGTCTGTCTGTCTATCTATCTATCTATCTATCTATCTATCTATCTATCTATCTATCTATCTATCTATCTGTCTGTCTATCTGCCCGTCTGTCTGTCTAAAATGGCCGACTGTCCCTTGTATGTCCCCAGGCTGGCGAGGCAGGGATTGCTCCGCCCCCTGCTCCGAGGGCACATGGGGCCCAGGCTGCAACGCCACCTGCCAGTGCGCCAACAGGGCAAAATGTAACCCTGCAGATGGATCCTGCACCTGTACAGCAGGCTGGCAGGGGGCGCTGTGCGACCAACCGTGCCCGGTGAGTTCCTGCATTTGGCTTGAAAGGGCTTGAAAGAAGGTTTGATAATACGGTTACACTTTCCCCATAACATCAGCAGGTACAGAAGGAGATGGATTAGCGGCGATGCGGCGCAGGGCTTTATTGTATTTGTCTTCCAAGGAAACAAGAATCTACGGACTCGGCTCAGCATAGCATAAAAAACATATTACACTTCACATAGAAGACATAAAACTGCATTATGCAAGATAAAAACAGGCAATATGCCAATATCATTTACCCACAATGCAACAGTACCTGGCAATACTCTGATTGAACAGGGCGAGTTCGTAACGTAACCCTTACATTACCTCATGTATGCACGAGTGTGCCAAACAGCCACGCTTGTCTGTACAATGACACATTGCCAGTGTAGTATTTTGTTTGACTCTGACTGGGTTGGCCCTAATGCTGGGAGAGATTCCCCTGACGTTGTGTTTGCCCGTTGGCACGTGTTCCCGCGCACAGATGGGCACGTTCGGGCCAGGCTGCCTGAAGCGATGTGACTGTGTCCACGCCGACGGTTGCCAAGCTGCCAGCGGGGAGTGCCAGTGTCTGCCAGGTTGGTGGGGTAAGTAAGCGAGGTCTTCCAGGTGCCTGTGCCAGCTTTGCTTTGGATCCGGAGATAAGTCTGGACCAATAGGGCCCAGTGAGCCACAGGTTTTTAATCATTATTCTACATTCTATCTTGCGTTCTAATCGCACCGACCTCTGACTTCTCTTAACCCTCTTTAACTTTTTTTTTAACGTAACTTTTTCATGTTTAGAAATCCTGTTTTTATTACCAAGTGTCGGTGGTGACATTTCGCAGAAACAATTAGTTCCGCGCGTAGGACGTGACTTACGTTACGTAAACAGACGTTGGGAATAGGTAAACAAACTGAACCTGCAACTATTCCAAAGAAGAAACAAGCGCGTCAGCCTGAGGAAGGAAAACGTTCCTAGATAGCGACTGTTGGCACGGACAGAACACGAGTAAGCGAACTGAACTCTGGGAATTGTCGTTCAAACACTCAGTGGCTATAGAAATTTACGGATTATCTCTTTAAGCAAGTAAAACCGTAAGCTGTATTTAGGATGTTCGAGGAAAGGGTGGGTAGGTCATTGGGTTATCAAGTGGTCACCTCCCATAACAAATGACTTGTTGAATTTCACTCACAGCACCTTCACGAAGCTCAAAAGTAAGTTCTGGCATCCCAAAAGTAGCCCCCCCCCATCTACGTACACTAAGCGCTGATCACTGATCAGTTTACACTACGTTGACAACGGGCCTGCGCTGGTCTGTAACTGTTTACATTTTTTGTCTCCTTCACCCGTCTCTGTAAATGTCGTCCTCAGGCTCCCGCTGTAGCGAGCCGTGCCCAGAGGGTCTGTGGGGGCGTCGCTGTAACCAGACCTGCTTCAAGCGTTGCCCCAACAGTGACACCTGCCTGAGGGAAACGGGAGCCTGCGTGTGTCGCCCTGGTTACTGGGGAGCCACCTGTCAGAACAGTGAGTGTTGTCGGGCTAATTAAAGCGCCGCTTAAATCTGATTAAATCAAACCACAAGGTGTGCTCGCTTCACACCTGTCACCTTCACACTGACAGTGGCAGCTTTGGCTCTGTCTCTCTAACTGTCTCTCTCTCTCTACTGTCTCTCTCTCTCTAACTGTCTCTCTCTCTGTCTCTCTCTCTCTAACTGTCTCTCTCTCTGTCTCTCTCTCTCTCTCTCAGAATGCAGAGCTGGTATGTACGGTGACCAGTGCAGTTTGTCGTGCCCATCCTGTGGCCAGTCCCTCCCCTGCCATCACGTGACGGGCGAATGCGACTGTCTTCCCGGATACGCCGGACCCCACTGCGATCAAGGTCAGCATCGATAGCAACTGGTCGAAACCGGCGACGTCGGCTTTCGCTCGACGCGCACCTAACAAACGGGCGTGCTGCGTCTTTTTAACCGTTGGTTCCGTGTGACCCGCAGTTTGTCCGGTGGGCTACTACGGAAAGCAGTGTTCTGAGGTGTGCATCAACTGTGCCAACAACTCGACTTGCGATCACCGGGACGGCCACTGCGAATGTCTGCCTGGCTGGATTGCAACCGACTGCTCCATACGTGAGTCTGGCGTGTTAAGAAACCCATCATCGCATCAACGTAATCGTCCATAGGAATGCTAAAAACGGAGAGATCCGAATACAGTTAGCATGGCAACCAATTCCTCTTTTCTCAAAACATGGCCAGCTGACTACTCTTTCCTTTTACAGTTGATTTTTTGGCCTTGAGACTTTTAAATTACATGAATCCGATGGACGATAAACACACAATAGATTGTTATCTAGATTGTACAATACTTAAATCCTTTTATGTGCGTCTGCCCCCGATTCTCACGTGCCCGAATCTGATTGGACGTTCGTACCTTGTGTTCTGCAGCCTGCAGTCAGGGCAGGTTCGGTCCATTCTGTGCGCAGACCTGCTCGTGTCCGCCCAACTTCAGCTGTGACCGCTATACAGGGGAATGCTCGTGTGAGTCTGAAGATAACGACTGCAAACAAGGTACAGTCCCAACCAAATGTGATGCGATGACATAACTTATACTGAATCAGGGCCACTAATACCGAGTTGGACCTAACTTTTGCACAATCCAGGTCTCAATTTTCTCTTCGTGATTGAGACGGACTTAAAAACATGATATTACCTATGTGCCTTTCCTGTCACAGTTAGTGTGTTTGTCCTATTCCAAAAGCAGAATACGTATCCGATGACATAAACTCTGGTTTACCGTACCGGGGGCCTCATTCCACGTTCCTTCTCCGCAGACTCCACGGAGCTGTCGGGCAGCGTGATGGTGCCTCTCCCCCCCGGCGAGCGGGAGTCTTGGGGCGCCATCGCTGGCATCGTTGTGCTGGTCATCCTGGTGGTCTTGCTGTTGGCTCTGCTGCTGCTTTACCGCCGCAGGCAGAAGGAGAAGCAGAACAACACGCCTACCGTCTCCTTCTCCACCACGCGCACGGTCAACTCCGAGTACGCCGTCCCAGGTACAGGAGCGCTAGTACAGGAAGCTAGTGTAGGAGGATAGCACAGGACACTAGTACAGGAAGCTAGTGCAGGAGGATAGTACAGGAAGCTAGTACAGTTGTGTGTATTTTTATTTAGCATTCAATAATGAAACACCAAACTATATTACAGCAGCAAACAATAGAATACAGTAAAGAAAGAATAGCATATAGATATATGTGTATACTAATGGTAATGCACCAACATAGCAACAGTGAATTGTCAGGGTAAAATAATTCTAAATATTGAGCGCTAAAAATTTGCACTGGTTTTCTTTAGTGTGTATATATAGCATTTTGGATTGTAAATTACTGGCTTGTCTATTTTGCTGTCCTGTTTTTCGGTTTTTCATAGGGTTACATGACATACAATACTGATTATGTGTGTATGTGTTTGGTTTCAGATGTTCCTCACAGTTACCATCACTATTATTCCAACCCCAGCTACCACACGCTGACCCAGAGCAGACCTCCGCTGCCACACCTTCCCAACAACCAGGACCGTACCATCAAGGCAAGCCTCAATGCTGTTATACCGGTTAGGCTCTGGGCAACTTTTTGAGCAACACAGCAAGGCAACATACCTGCTAAAAGGAATTGCAGTGAGGAAATATACAGTACAATACGCTTTAACCGGTTAACAAGAAGTTGCCGAACAACGCTGTCCAAAAAAATGTTACCCAGCGCCTTTAGTCATTATTGTTACATGATATTGTTGTTGATTCAGCAGGGTATCTTCCTTCACACTGATTAACTCCGATTGGCTGTTCGTTGTGTCTGTCAAACAGAACACCAATAACCAGCTGTTCTGCAGTGTTAAGAACATGGAGAGGGAGAGGCGGGGCCTTTTTGGGGTTGAGAGCAATGCTACTCTACCTGCAGACTGGAAACACCACGAGCCCCGCAAAGACCCAGGTGTGTCTGTGTATCTGTCCGCTGTTTGATTCACGTTCAGGTTAGATACACCACACACAATTTTAGCCATTTAGTTGACACTGTGTATCTAGAGTGTCTTGCAACGTTCGCTAATAGTAATTAGGTGCTTAGTGGTGATAATCTTAAATTCATAGATTAACAATAGTTAGGATTTAGAGAATCATAGCCGCAGACTTCTGACAATAAATGTGAAAAAATATTGCTTTTTAAAGACCGTATACAAAACAGAAGTAAAAGGTTAAGGAAATAACCGCTGAGGAGAAAAGTGGGTTTTTTTTTTTTTATATTTTATTGTCCATTTTAATGTCCTGGGACAGAAAATAATCTCCAACATGGACTCAATCAAGTAGACACAAAGCAGTTAATGGAAAACAATAAACGAAAAATAAAGACGCTATTAAAGAAACGCAGGAGGACTGGCAGCATTCACTCACAGCAGTACCATCACCTGGTATTGATTTTCCACGTCTCCAACACCGACGTTCTCCTTTTTTATTTATGTGCCATAAAGGAAGGCGAAGATGCCAAATTTCTCTTTAAATCTTTACAGGAGCTTTTGGAATCGATCGCAGTTACAGCTACAGCGCCAGCCTTGGGAAATACTACAACAAAGGTGGTTTGTCAGCTCGTTTTCTCATTTCCTTTTCCCTGTGCCTTCGTTTACCCTTTTAACCTTTTGGCTTTCAGTGCATTCGAGGATCGGGATCCAAAAACTACATAAGTCAATCTGCCGTTACATAATACTGTAGCTTCGGTTACGTAAATATTAGGTGCTTAATGTTACATCTATCTTTCATCTATCTGGAGGTTTTGTGGTTCCAATATTTAACAATGTTGTTGTTTTTTTTGAAGATATACCCGTATATATATAGTTTTCCTGCAGAAATACTGGATTTCCAACTTTGACATTTTTGTTTGATTTTCACCATAATTAACATGTGACATTGTTTCACACGCTGTGTGTCGAATAGACAGAGACTTGAAACAAGCTAGAATATTGATGTTATAAAACAACCTCAAAAACAAAATTCTGGGACATTTTCAGGAAAATGTCTACGTTTGACAAATAACAAACTAAAAGCCTATTTTCGGGGGGAAAATTCCCCTTTAAGCTTTCGAAATAAACAATCTTGTTTACAACTCTACAGTTAGTCTACTTTACAGTTTATCATCACTGTTTATTTTGTCAAGTCAGTTCAACTGTGTTTTACCCTCTCGTCCGGTGCCCCCTGTTGGCCACAGAGCTGAAGGACACAGTGGCGGCGAGCAGCAGCTCTCTGAACAGTGAAAACCCCTACGCCACCATCAAAGACCTGCCTGGCCTGCCCTTCTGTCCACCAGAGAGCAGCTACATGGAGATGAAGTCGGCCATGCCCAGAGAGAGGGCGTACACGGAGATCAGACCTCCGCCGTTCAACACTGCCACTTTACGCCGGGGTGAGGACAACTACAGCGGTTATAGTGATGTGGTTTGTTTTGGTACATGTGATTTATTCCGATGTCAAAACCCCCAATCGTAAAGACCACGTTACGAGCGACCGATAACACGGCGCGCGCCGGGGCGAGATCCAAAGAGCCTCGACAATACATGTAATATAGATGTTCCTGTAACCGTCAAGTGATCATGCATCATGAATGAGAAGTGCAAGGAAGGGACATGAAATCTCGGGGGAGAGGTGGAGAGGATTGCATTTTCTTCCCTAGAACCATATTAGAACAAGGAGAGGAGGAAGTATTCATAACCAGAGATGAGTCAGTATCATTTCCATATGAAATATCATATCACTTCCAACTGCGTAGTTCAGCCCGCATGTTTGCTCCAGCTGAGAGCATCGTGACTTCAGAGGACATCTGCTCGTGGACAAGATTGACAGATAAGGATGGGTTTCCTCAAGGCAGCGCTCAATGAATGGGCAGCTCTGTTTTACGTGGAAGTGAGACAAGGTCATTTCGAGGGGAAGGGGAAGAGCAGCGGACAGGAAACCAGGGTGGCTCTGGAAGTCCCCGTTTTTTTTATTTTATATTTATCACCTCTTCATTTGATTTTATCTCACGTATCCGTTATCTATCTGGTTAAGATCGAGGATCTCTTTTACAGCCGAGACCTGGACAAGACAGCAGCAGGACATTTATTTTTAGACAGAAGCGTGAATGATGAGGGGCGAGAGACAGAATTAGTCTGCTGAGGGAGAAACGCTCCCCCCTCCATCAACATACACCCTTGAGCAAGGCACTTAACCCCAATAGCCCCAGCTCCTAAGTGTGAATGTAACTGTGAAAAAGTGCGGGTGGTCGCTGAAAAAGATCATACACGCTCCGTCAAATAAATAACTGTTAAAAATGATGGTTAACTGATGATTGACCAGGAGGCCACCACACCCAACTGCTGGTTATGGTTAACCAATAAGTGTAGTGAGGTTACATCACAGCACAAAAGTAACAACTGTTTTTTTCCTACGATACTAGTTAGTTTAAGAAGTTGGTCATGTACTATGAAATGAAGTGGAACTGTATTCACTCATCATACTGTAATATTCCTCGGATTAAAGCATCTCTTAAATGGCCCGTTATGTCAGTTAAAGAAAACAGTACAGTGGCAGAAACATGCGTCTAATATGGTAAGCCTTTTCCTTTCAAAGTACACGACAACAGCCCTGGTATTTTGAAAGCGGAGCGGGGCCTAAGAAGTACAATATGTGCTTTAAGGAGTTTAAGTAGAACACGAGGGTAAAAATCACACGCTACAACCCTGGTTATAAGCTTCTGGTTTTCATGTGGTCTTTTTTTTTTTTTTTTTTTGTAGAGCGTCAGAGTTCCCTTGGTCACGCCCCAGAGCAGGAGACCCACTATGACCTCCCCGTCAACAGCCACATCCCCGGACACTATGACCTGCCGCCTGTCCGCCGACCACCCTCCCCGTCACGCAGGAGGTCACCTCAATGACAATCACAACAGTAGCAGTTACTTTTTTTTTTTCTGGTCACCGGGGGGTGATGAAATCACGGCCGTGCTCCGAGGAAAGAGCCACGCTTTAGGCTCTCGTCTGGCAATCAGAACCCCACCCAGCGCAGACCACCCACACACACAGACAATGGGGAGAAATCGCTCTCGCTAAAAAGGCATGTTTGTTTTGTGTCTATGCTCAACCGAGCGTGTGGTGTGGAAACACCGCCCCCCCGTGGGTCAGAGCGGTACTTCCCTCACCGTGACAGACTTGAGATCCAGGCTCTGGGGCCAGAGGACCGTGGTGGAGACGGGTGGACTGTGGTGACTCCGGTAGAGCTTTGCGGACACAAGGGTCCATGTGTCCCGTGTGTTTAATCAAATGTGGCTTACTTATCGCCGCTGATGGATAAAAAAAACCTTGTATTCATTTTTTTTTGTTTAACAGGAACTAAGAAAAACTGCAGTATTTTCAGACTACATTTTTTTTTATTTTTTTTTTATGGATGTTAAGGGACCAAGGCTCACGAAACGTGCTTAACCAATATTGGAACACATAAACGTTAAAGTAAAAGCCGTGAATATCACCCAGATTGGTTACAAGTTACAAGGTTGTTTTTTTGTTGTTGTTTTTTTGTTGTTGTTTGTTTATTAAAGCCGCCTTTTGAATGTCATTGCACAGTCATACAACACTTGAAGGATTTGCATGTGATTTAACTGGCACATTAAACATTTTGCCAACAACTGCATTCAGGCTATTAATGGAATCGTTGTCAAATAAGTACTCTTTCAAAATGTTATATTCATTCTGTATCAATTTTTGGGGGGAAATGTGTTACCTTAGGCTAATCATTCAATATTTCTCATAAATAAAGGATTCAGTCTGTAACTGATAATTGTCACCAAGGACTTAAGTCGCCTACAAGGCATTTAAAAAGTACCATTTCTTTTTATTTTGTGCTATCCATTTCTAACAGTTAATGTGGCTTTTATTCAAATAGTGGACATTTCAGTTGGGAACAAAACTCAATTTAAGTCCATTTAAGTTCCCTCAATTTTTGCTTAGGGACTGTTGAACACCCATGTAAAAGAGATGCTGTTTGCCATGTGCTTTATAAAAACATTTTTGTACAGTAGAGCTGTTTATTATGTCCATATATGTTTTGAATGTAACCATGCAACATGTATATAATGTAAATAAAAATGGCAACACTTTTCATTCTTTTTTGTTCTTATTTTTACGATGAAGCACTGAAATTTACTCCAGTAAATGAAATAATTACCCAGACTACAATCACTGAAAAAAAAAAGAATTTTACTTGCCATTATTTTAGAAAAGAGAAAGGCAAAGCAAAAACATTCATTACATCGACTCAGGTCGCATGGCTTTTCCATATCAGCAACAGCATCGTTACATCATAAATCCCACTTTGAACAAATTATAACCTTAGTACGAATGCTTCGCAACTTGACATCCCCGTCGGGGATATTTTAAAGCCTTGAGCACTTCAAATGATTCATAAAAGCTATCAAGACATACAAGGGTGTGTTTAGGATTTCAACAAGGCCTTGAGAGGACTCCTTTCAACTGTTTTTTTTTTTTTTTGTGTGTGTGAAATTGACACAACTCACATGCTAGCATTTGCTAACAATGCTAGCAACAGAGAACAACATGGAACCAAGCCTGCAAGTCTTTCACAGTGTCCATGACATAGTCTTACTGTTACTACAGTGTATGGAACTACAGTAAACAGGATGGTTTGAAAAAGGTTTTGAGAAATGGCTTGGTTCTGCATTAACACGAACTGACATTGTTCACAAATGCTAACAAAGGGCCAATGAGAATATAACCCAAAGATTGTGAATATATTTTGATTTATAGAAAGGAGTCTTCATCTTTGCTAGACCTCTTAAAATCCTAACTACTCGGTTTAGATTATCTGTTTAAAGTGGGATCCTTTGGTAATCATGAGTGTCAATCAACAGCATCAGCTCTTGTAAACTTAAATGAGCACTATTTAGACGTAGATAACAAAATGCCAATATATATAATCTGTAATTATAAATCTCTTCATTTGTCTCACAGGACAAATACTAAACATCTTTGGAATTGGCTGTTTCTTATGACATTGACTATTTAAGGCACTTGGAGGCTCACAATACCAAAATAAAATACTACTTAATGCATTATCCATTACCACTGCAACAGAGTAAAAAAAAAAGAAAAAGAGAATGTAATTTGGCAGTAATATTTTGCATAAAGTACAACACAAAACAAAAATATTGCAAAAAAAAAAAGCCATCAAGTATTCTCCAAAAACGCTTTGATATGCTTTTCTCTGGAGTACAAACAATTCAAGCTGCCAGGCTACAGTACAACTCTTACCTGCTTGGCAAGGCCATCAATAAATGCAGCACATTAAAGCCAAAGTCGCAGAGACTACATGCCCCATAGCCCTATCCAAAAAGCATGCCTGAGGATTTGCAAGGTCAGTAAGCTTATAAAAAAAACGAAAAAAAAAACGAAAGAAAAGCAGCCCTTATGACCAGTTTTTGGAGAGAGGCCAACCACAGGACCACTGGTAGTCACAAGACTGGAATACAAAGCATGTGAGCGGAGAACACCAGCGCCAGTAACTGCAGACATGTTTCTGTTTGTGTGAAAGGCACGTTTGTGTAATTGTAGCATTATTCTGTCATAAAATAGATTTTTAAAGTGTAAATAAGAAACATTCCTGTGGCACATTGTAAATTAACGCAGTTGGACCGAGCTCTCTATAGAAAATATTGATATACTGAAATACGCTGCGTAAGCTGTAAAAAAATATGGCACCAACTTTTATTGTCATGACGAATTTGTCAGTAAAGTTTCCATAGAATGTAACCAGCTGGTCTAGTCCTGATATATCTTTCCAGGCAGAAGACATATCGTACTTTGCCTGTTACCAAGAAAAAAACAAAACAACTTTGGAAATGAAATGTAAAACAAAACAAAACAACAAAACAATAAGGTATCAATTGCACTTTTAATGTGCATCTAGCCAGACTGAGACCGTCCTGATTGAGCTCAATGGGCACAATCGATATCACCCAATATATACAAGCAGCCATAAGCCCTTATTACCCCCAAAACATAACATAATGTCTCTATGATAAAACTGTAAAAAATAATATTCAAAAATATTTATTAGAAACCATGCATTTCCATGTCTAGAAAGGAGACGTACACTATAATGTAATTTGACTCCGAATGGAAACTGTAATAGGTCATGCACGTGTTTCTTTCATCTCTGACTTTACTAACCTTGACTTTACAGTACGTTTGCTTCCTTCTGATAGGCCTCACGCTGGTGTACTTTTGTTCGAAAACTTGATTAAAGTATAGAAGATTGGAAAAAGCGGTACGACCACAGAGCCAAAAAAAACCGCAGGCGATTCGACTTAATCGCACATCAACTCTACACTTCATCCTCATTTGATGGAAACACTGTATCTATTTAATAGCCTTACTCAATGGCTGACATGTTTGTCAAACCCCACAGTGTTAACCTTCCTATAGGCCAAATGGCTTTAGAAGGACTCTGCACCGCTCCATATACAACAGCCATCTACATTCCGCCCACTAATCCATTAGGTCAGGATGGGGTTAAACCCTACTCGGTGAGGCGGCATTCAGAAAGTGGGTGGGTAACGTGTGCTGGCATACCGGGGCCCTGACCCCCTGGTTCTGGTGGGCCTAAACCTCTACCCCGAGTCTCCTTCCTAACGGGGTTCACTAGCTGCGCGTGTTGAGCGTCGACAGCCTGGCCATTAGATGTGAAACCCTTACTCGGATCAAAGCGTAAGCACTGGTCAATGGAGCTCTGCACATCCGTGGTTATGTGCGTGCGTGCGTGCGTGTGTGTGTGTGTGTGCGTGCGTGCGTGTGTGAGAGAGAGAGTACAGAAGAACAGAGTGCAAGCAAAAGCCCAGCCCACATGCAATAATATAACTTGTGTATACAAACTCAAAGCTAGATAAGACAATTCTACGCCCTTTGCCAAAACTAAACAAAGCCAATCTAACCTGCAGATTATTTTGAATACAAAACATGAAATAAAAATAAAAAAATAAAAATGACAATATCCCATTGGTAGAAAATAAGTCTCCTCTGTGGGGTGCAGGAGGTGGTGGATTCAGGTGAGGTGGTACCTGGTTTTACATGATGGAGCAGTTCTCCGGTTTGCGACCTCCCTGGGGGAACAAAAAGGGACACGGTGGGGAGTTAAGGACGGGGAAGTCGAAAGACGGGAACATCAGCGACGTTGCGACGTCTTAAAAAGGCGCGGCGCGACGTGACGTCGTCTCTCTGGCATTTTACGCGGCGAGACGCGATCAGAATGCAAAAAAAAAAACGTTCGACAGCGCTGAAACGTGCCTCTAAGCGTGGAGCTCTTTATGAACTGCGTGCACGTAATGACTTCGTGCGCATAACTCAATATTTCATTACCGTGGCGTATATCTCTTCGTGCTAGTATGGAGCCCGGCGTTACTTTGTGGTAAGCGTCGATTCATTCACGATGTATAAATGACCTCGGCGCTCTGGGACGAGTCGCGAGCGGTAAACGCACAAAGACGAGTCCGTCGCGGACAGACGGTTTTTTCTAAAGAAGAGATCTCGGGCATAGGCTAGACGTCATCTTTCAAACATCCCTGCGGATATCTCGAGGTCATTCTATTCTAGCAACGCGGCGGAAACGTTCCACGTTTGTAACTTTAACGAACGAGGAAAACGGGGTCGGCCATAGGTTGTGTTTTGTGAATGAGAAGAGAATTTTCCTGAGGCTGTCCTGCATGCAGTGGGAAGCTTCCTATTCCTATGCGCTTCAAAGGATTATTATACAATTTATATTATACAACTTATTAAAGGATTATTATACAACTAGTTGCCCGGTTTGTCTTTTCTTATGTGGCCCTGTTTTGCATTCATGTCTGATACCAACAGTAGTATTAGTAACGCTCAACATAAACCCCCGGTGACCATACACCATGTTACCTGTCTGGGCTGGTTGTTGCCCATGAAGAAGGAGTGTCCCACCAGACCCTCGGGCAGACCTCCTCCGCTGCTGCATACTCCCGTGCCGCGGTCGGACGGCTGGCCGCAGGAGTCGCATATCACCGTGCGGCTCCGCAAGTTGTACTCGCACTCCACGCCGCTGGTGCTGTGGGCTCCCTGCAGGGGGCGACAGAGGGCAGGACACGTTACTTCCCACTGCCGTACAGCCCAGAGCTGGGAGACGCGTCGTTCCCGACGCAAAGTGTGACGGTTTTATCCGAGTATGTTTTATTATTTTGAGTTAGCTTTGTAAAAAAAACAAAACATTACCATGTCATCGTCTTCGTCATCGTGGAATAGGGTGCGTGTGACTTTCCTCATGGCCATCTCCTGGTGAACACAAGAAAAGAAAACCCAGCAAAACGGTCAATTGTAGTTCAAAGGTCACATAAAGGGGAAAGATCACCACAAAGTGATACGTGTGGATGTGAAAAGTTGGACGTAACGGGATTTAACATCGGGGTGTGGATGTAAGTGGATGCCAGACCTCTCCGTTGGCGCTGACGAGGATGGTCTGGAGGAGGTCTCCGGTGCCCCAGGAGTCCTGGGTCTTCCACACCAGGTCAGTGGGGGGGTTGTGACTTCCACCACCTGCTGAAGCCCAGATCTGCAAGGGTCAAAGGTCACCGCGTTAGAACTAGGTCATACACTCCAAGCTACGCTAACGAGGCCTGCACCGCTACCGGTTGGTATTACTGTTCGTAATGTTTGGCATCTAATTTGATGTTAAATCTGTCAAATAGACGTCAGAGGAAGAAAATAAACACACTAAAGAAGAGTCAGGGGAATGCTGTAAGGCAGATCAAACTAACAAACCAGTAAAACACAGTTTAACTCACGGTGACGGCCCCTCCGGCCTTCAGGGTGAACTTCGGGGGAAACTTGTAGACGATGGGGCTGCCGCTCCCGACCTGTCTCTTCACCTGCCAGTGGCCGAGCTGCTGGTCCTGCGTCGGGCAAACGGGAGAGAGAGCGCGGTTTAGAACTGCTTACATCACCTGGACTGTAGCCGAGCCAACTCAGCGCACCGCTTCGAGGGCTGTGAACACGACACTGTGCCTCTTCGCGAGAAAAACAACAGAAATATCTTAACATCCCGATTAACACAGTGCACGGCAAACTTCCTCCTTCGCCTTCGAGTGCTCGGCGCGCCCCCCCCTCGAACGCCAACGCTCGCCCACACGTCACCTCGTCGGCCTTGTTGCTGAGGCGGATGTATTTGCCCTCCAGGTCCACCTCGTCCACGGTGACGCGCCCGCTGGCGGAGGCCTGCTGGGCGATGCGCGTCCTGGTGACGGCGCCTCCCGCCACGCTGGACGTCTCGCTGTCGTTGTCGTTGAGGCGGCGTTTCTTGGCGCTGGCGGTGCCCGAGGAGTTGCGGCTGCTGGAGGCCGCGGCGCCGGACAGGACCGCGCGGCTGGCGCTGCTGCTGTGGGCCGAGCCGGAGGTCCGGCTGACGGTGACCTTGGCCTGGGGAGGGCTGGGAGA
>OMKK01064027.1:2454-15756 GCA_900302305.1 Polymixia japonica
TTCTTATCTAATCTGGAAAGCCTGTAGAGAAGTGAGGAGAGGAGTTAAATTGGGGGGCGTTTAGGAGAGCTGGAGAAATAAAACTGATTTCTATTTGGTAGGAATCACATCAATAGGAGCCTCCCCTCCTTTCCTCTCCCTATAAATCCTCCTGTTGGATTTGAAAAAAAGATTGACAGCCACAGAATTTGCCAGCTGTTGGATCGCTCCCCTTTTCAGAAACATGTCAGGCCAACATTTGTTGCCCAGAGGTGCAACAGGTCAGTGGACAAATAGCAGAACCACCAAAGATAATGGTTATCATTGTGTCTTTACATGAGTTTGCTCTTCGTGACCACTTCGACTGCCTCATAAAACCATATTGTTTCCACCACAGAAGCTGGTTATTACTGAAAATTTAACACTAGGAAGACCGAGCAGTTAGAAGTAGCCGTCTGTCTTACGGTGTTCGGTACTGACGTAACGGCTTGAAAGGAATTAGTCATCACCGTTGGAAAACAGTAACATACTTGAATAGACCGACTGATGGCCTGGGTTGAATGGATGTACCTCAGAAAGAGCCTTTTGCATTCTGACACAGACATGAGGTGTCGAGCAGCAACTGCCATCACGCTCACATTGCCTCACATTTTGTTTTAAGAAACCTTTAAAAAAGAAAAAAAAAAGTCTGTTCTTCAGTTTATGGTTGTTTGTTTATGGATGTTAGTCCATGACATGTATTTATTTGTTTGTTGGTCATTTTTGTCACCATGTTGATGTTTATGTCAAACTTGATTAGCTCTGTTGAGTCATGGTGCACTGGTTAATGGTATTAAAATCAACAGTTAACAAAAGTACATCCCAGGCGCTTCTCCCGTGATATACTGTAGATCGCTCCTCTCCCCCTTGTTCAGGTCGGAGGTTCCCGAAAAGATCTCAATAGTTAGATCGTCGTCTTTATTGACTTAAATGGCACTAAGTTTATCTTACGACCAGATTTCATTTATAAGTCTACCTAGTTGCATTGAGGCTCTCGAGACTCACCCGAGGACACAGTCTACTGGCTAAAAGAGTCTCATTAGTGTACAAAAATTGAGCTTTTTGCCCAAAACCAGACAATGACTGAATTTTGCACAAAATGCTTCCTGTATCACATTTATTCCCTCCCCCAAAACCCAAAGCTGGCCAATTTTGTTTTGCACAAATAATGTCTATCATGCTGACAATAGTTCACGCGCAATGAATGATGTCATAAATGTAAAAAAACATAAAATATAAAAAGGTGTAATATGAGTGTGATGATGATGATGATGTTGATGTATGTTCTCGTCGACAGACAATTCAACCAATGGTCCAATAAAATGTGAGTGTTCAGGATGTCAAGACCAAGGCTGTTGTGACTCCTTATTAAAAACATCAGGTGTACAAAATCTAGCAAAACCAAACTGTCAAATTCAGAGCACAAAAAAGATTTTATTTTTATAATTATCTGACAGCATAGAACTTCATCGTACACATGATTATCACAGGACTATCGTATCACATTAAAAGTTGTCCTTTTTTTGACAATATTGAAATCATGAATATTTGAGAATAAAAAAGTATAAATAAAATTCACTGACAGCTCATAGTGCAATCACAGTATAACATTGTGCTTATTTCATCTTTACATTCTATGTATTGGTTAAAAATATATTTTAGTGTCACAGTAAATGTTCTTATTTCATTGCATTCCGTTCATAATTCATTCATTCATAATTTCTCTTTCAAGCAGGAACTGCACGTCATTTGTATTTCAAGCATTTCACTTTTTCCCGAATATAAAGATGCTGGTATGTTCAGAGTTATATGTCCAGGTCCACCAGGTCTCCCCAGCTTGGACCCACTTTGACTTTGGCCTTGAGCTTTACGTATAATTTCATTGCCGACTCCATCTCTCTCTTCACTATCTGAGCAACCTAACGGAGAGGGGTGTAGAAAGACAGAAGAAGAGAAAAAAGATGCTGAATATCTGAAGTCTGTTCCAGACAGGGTGTGTAGGAAATACACCATGTATAGTTTGGTGTTTGTTAATAGAAAATAATTCACTTGTGTTATTCCAATGGTCTTGCTCAGATCAATCAATAATTGTATATATTTGGTCACAGGTTCATTGTCAGTTGATTAACTCCAGAAAAGTTGACCGATTGATGGACTATAGTGGTGCTGCGATTGGTTTTTATCTTCATGAGACATATCCATGTACACAAATGTTGACTAATCTTAAATCAGAAATAGGGTGGTTTTCTTTCAAACCTTCATAATCTTGGCACAATCCTAATCCAAGACCTTCAGTTAGAACGGTTCCACGTTGTAGCCAGCATTCCAGATCAAACCAACATTTTGCTCTCGGTGAGCAAACGTGTTAACTAAATACGAGCTGTGGACCAAGGGTTTCACGGAATATCTGTCATACCTGTATGAGATCTTCCTCTTTGGTTTCATAGATGAGCTCATCGTGTAGCTGCAGGATGAAATAGGCTCCTCTCAGATGAGACGTTCCAACCCTGCGGCGATGGCTGACTGCACGGTGAATACCGTCGGACATAATAATAATGACCCGTTAAGCGTGTGTTTAAGAGGTACAGAGTGGGAAACCTGCTGTGCTGTATTATGGACGGAAGGCGATACGACTGAAAAGTGGTATCACAATATTTTTGGAGCCAATGGCGATGTTCGATACAAGATGATATTTTTATGTGTTTTCTATACTACATATCCACATAATGTCTTTTTTGGAACACACCACACATGAGCTACAAGTGGGTGGAGTCGTGACATTACAACGTTGTTGTAAAATTATATTAAAAAACACTTAGGCTAAATGATCTCGATATTCACGTATTCACATCATTGAAATATATCGCGATATATCAGACAACGTGATACATCGCCCAGCCCTAGATGCACGTGTGTCTTCGTTTCACCTGAGTGTGTGTGCTGGTGTGACAGCGGAGCGGCAGGGTAGGTCTCTCGCAGTCGTTTCTGGATGTTGGCGGTGGCGAGTTTAACGATGTCTGCTGCCGAACCTTGTACGGTTGTGTTCACGGCCTGGCGCTCTGCCTGAATGAGCGAGAGACAGAGAGACGTAGCATTATGGAATTATCGTACCACAGTCAGACACCACACAAGTTATGTATAAACTCTGACGCGTCATGAGAGATGAGCACACGTACATGTGCTCGGGCATACGAGTTGTTTTGTGCGATCCCGGGCAGGTATCTCCTGCGGCCCAGTACAGTCTGAACGTAGCCTTTCTTTGCACAGGTCTTCACCGTCTCTCTAAGAAAAGTCTGGATACCTGAAACGTGCGACAAGACATGACTGTTTTATGGTTGTGAATGGCGAAACTGGTGTTTAATAAGCACAAATCTAATTGTGTTTGAATTGTTGAGATTTCAAATGTCGCGGAAGTACGACATCGGGTTGATTTATGATTTATTCGCAATTTTGAGATTTCACGTGACAATTTTCAGGCGACAATGCAGGAAATTGTTACAAAACAAATTGGAAAATTTCAAATAGTTGTGGATCTTGTGAACCTAAGATCCTAAAGAATATCTAAATGCCCCAAACACCACGCATGCACGCACACACACACACATGCATAACAATATGCTAGGGACCAATAATGAATACATTAGTACCATCAATGAAACACTTGAACAATGAACACAATAAAAACAACGTACCTGTGTATCTGGCCTTGAAGCTGTCTATGTAGCAGGACGCATCATTCTCATCTACACCCATTTGCTCCCCTAAAGACTTGGCTCCCATCCCATAGATGATTCCATAGCAAATCTGCACACGCAATGACACAAACACCCGGTTAGCTGAGTGCAGATCATATAGAATAGCTCATTTATTAAAGAGTGTGCATGGGTGTCTATGACACTGTGTTTTTCCAATTCAGGCTCCACCTGTTTTGCCTGTTGTCTGAGGCCGTCGTTAACAGTGTCTGGATCGATGTTCTTCCACTCAGCAGCGATACAGCGGAACACATCCGCTCCTCCATTTAGCACCTGACACACACACACACACTTAGTTGGTTGAGCTAATGTCTAAACAATTCAGTCAAAATTAATTATCTAATGTTTTATAGCTATAGCTTAGATGATCATGTCCCGAGTTGCGTCTAACCTGCAGGAGGCGTCGATCCTTGGACAGGTGAGCCAACACTCTCAACTCCAACTGGGAATAATCAGCTGCTAGTATCAACCCCCCTGCAGAGGGATGCATGGAGGGAGAGGGTCACAATGAAGAGCAAAAACATACAATACAGAACTGTTTAAGACAGACACATGTGCACATACACAGGTAAATAACAAAAAATCGGTAACCTGAAAAGGGTACGAAAGCATGTCTCATGCTAACGGAGAAGGCCGGCCCTTTTTCTGGACTGCCAGCTGGAACTTTAGGCACCACGGCACGACTCCTTCTGCTGTGAGAGAAGTAATACAATTGTACGATTTAATATGCCTGGGTGGCAAGGTAAAACAAAATGGAAAAAAATATGGATTCATTTCTACCGTAGTCTAAGTGTACGTAAGCCTTCTAAGTGTTGACCTACCCTGTCTTAGTGGCAATGTTGCGGCCATCTTGTGAGGGTGGACTTTCCCCCACTACGGTGGCCATGTTAATTTCAAAGTCTTTGGGGACATTCTGGATGTTAGGCTCTGTGAAGCTCACTCTACCTGTGGAAAACAATAGAATGTGCTGGTTAACTGTGTGTTGAACAGGTGAATGAATAAACAAAAAAGCTTTGTGCAAGGCATATTGTATTGCAGAATGAAAAATGCAATAATATTAAGTTCATGCAACGTCTTTGTCTTTCTGTGCGATGGTGATGGTGGATGGTTGTGGTAGTGGGTGGGGTGGTTGTGGTTGTGGTGATAGTGGGTGGGGTGATGGATGGCTGTGGTTGTGGTGGTGGTGGGGAGGTACCTGTGGCTGTGTGCGTCTGGGCAATGGAATGTATTCTGTCCATGGCCAGCAAAGGGTGGTGCCGCTTCTCTCTCTGCAGGGGGAACACCACTTTGGTCATGGCGTTGGTGATGCGCCTCCACTCCAGAATCACCCCTGGCAACGGGTGGAGAGGACGCAGTTTCTCCAGAACATCCTGATGACATCATTTCAGCTGTTAAAACTCATCTAGACATCGCGTCTTCCTCGGGACGTACCCGGCCATGTCACGATTTCACTATGGTTTGAGGCGGCGTCAAGGCGCGCAGTAATAAAGCCTGTTCACCTTGGTAGTGCTGAACTGTTTCCCAAGCCGTACTTTCCCTCCTCCTCTCCTGGTATAACCGAGGGTCTTCTTGCTTTTTGGGCCGCCCACGTCGCCGTTGGGAGGCAGGTGGAGCTCCAGGAACAGCACCTGCGGGGGGGCGCGCACACACACATCTTTATAAACAACACACACAGGGTTTTTTTTAATGTGTAAAATCCCTTCTTTTTGGCTACAACTTATCCTCCCCCTCTACTTAAAAACATCTCACTTTTCTCGATGTTAGCGTTGCATTAATATCCCTTGCACTTGTTCTTTACAAGGCTGCTGGCAGTTATAACATGGCAGTTATAATGTTTCAGTCAGCCATGTTTTGAGGGACAGGTCAGAGTGGAGACATTTCTATCGGTGGGTTAGAGTACGGGGGAGACTTTGGGAGGAGGAGGGCACGCAGGCAAGTACAGGATTTACATGTATTCTCTACACTTCGCTGCAAGTTAACCTGGATAAGAGCCTCGAATCAACGCCTAATTAGCGTTATCTACCGCAGTCAGGGAGCTGGGAGAGAGAGAGAGCGTAGAGGCGTACGACCTGCGCTATGTCGTCGACGCTGGTGAGGGAGAAGGCGCGTCCGGCCAGGCCGTAAGCCCGGGACTCCAGGGCTCCGAGTTTGGCATGCATCACGTGCTTCTGTCTCTCGCACTCGTCGACGCTGAAGCCCACGCCATTCAGCTCCAGCAGAGCCAAACACATCTGGGAGGGCATCTCCACGCGCCTGAATGCGTCTGACACACGGAAAAACAAAACCCCAAGATCCTTTATGTTCGCCGCGGTTCGCACCATTGCTGAAATAATAATATCAAACAAACTAATCGTTTTTCTAAGTGCGTTCCGGTGCGCGTTCTGTACCCAGCATTCCATCTTTCTCCAGCAGGACGGCGAGGTGGTTCATGGCGGCGTGCACCAACACGCTCTCGGTGGCCGCCTTGACACGGGGGCAGCGTGCGCGCGCGTGTCTGCCCTCTCCCAGTCCCTCCAGCAGAGGTGACTCTTCGGGGCAGTAGACCGTCGCCATGTTGGCCACCGTTCTCTCCTCGCTCCCCGGGTCCAGCAGCCAGCACGCCACCTGGGGGAGGTGTTCAAAACGTGGTCCAAGTCACGGAAAGAGGAACTAAACAGGCGTAAACGGTAAGTTTGTATCAGAAGGTCAGAAGGTTTGTAATTTAAGTCTGTATCTCACATTCTCAAAGCAATGGTTCTTCGTCCAAACAAAATTGGGTTTAAAAAGAGCATTATATCAATTTAAAAAATCAAAATCAAACTTGATTGTGATTAGGAGTCGATTTTTTCAAATGTTATACCTCAATTTGGAATGAAACTCTTCATATATTTGTATGTATACTATGTACACATGAATCCTGTGTGTCTGTACTCTCACCTTGGGGTCTTCACAGGTTCCCTCCAAGGTGATGTCACAGCTCAGTACTAGCGTCTTGTACACAAGGATGATGTCATAGGTGACAACCACACCCCCCGCTTGACCGACCAATGGCCTGCTCAGACAGGCCTTCACCTGCTCCAGCCTCTCGCTCACTGGCAAATCAGGATCCAGTGGAGGAGGGGCCAGACTAGAGCTCAAACCTGTGGGGTGGCAGATAAGTTAAACAACGGGAATACGTTTGGTTTGCGTTTGTATGCGTGTGCGCGCGTTCGCGTGTACATGCCTGCGCTCTGCTCTTGTTGCAGTGATATGTAGTATGCATCTCTTGCTCCCCAGCATATAGACAGTCCGATCAACACCAGTCCGTCGCTGCCCCTCACAGGAAACCCGTTTCCGTCGAGTGTCTGACGAGCTGCAGACGCTGCACATACAACACATGATGAATGAGGACTATCATAGACCCACATGGAGTGTATACAGTTATAGATGCTGACGAGACTCAGGATTTGGGTTTTGATAGATGGTGCGTTTGTCAGTTACCTCTCCTGTGTTTCTGTCCTATTCCTCCCTCAGGCTGCTGTGCAGGTTCTCGCCTCTCGCAGGCCAGAGACAGCGAGTACCGCTCTTTTGTTTTCCACTCGTTTACGAACGTGCGGAAGAGGCGCCTGTCGCTTGCCACGTCTATGATGGAGAAGGTACCAGAGTTGCTGGGTGAGAGCGATGCATTCTGGGACAGCTGCAGGGTGAATCCCGCGTCGATGAGGGAGGAGTCCGAGTCGGGGTGAGGCTCCGGCCGGGGCGAGGCGCAAGGGGTGCAATTTAGGGGGTCTGGGTTTATGTCGGCAGGGAGTGGAGGTCTGTTTTGAGCGTTTGAGTGCGGAATAGAGTCGAGCTCCGATTTTGAGCGCGGCTTGGACTCTGGTTCTTGTCCAAATGTCTTGTTTTCCTGTGCCGCCTTGTTGTTGTTTATTTTTGTTGGCTGTTTATCATCAGCCATAGCATCAGGCAGATTGGCGGATACAAGACGGTTACTGGCCTCTGGCCGCGATTTAGGACATTTCGGGAGTGTCTGTCGGCCAGGGAGGAGAGGGGTGGGGGTTGACTTGCAGAGAGGCTGGGCGGAGAGAGGCGATTGGACAGAGGAGGTGGTTAGTTTTACTCTGGGGGTGACAGGTGCCGCCACCTGCGTCGGGGGAATAAGGTCAGCTGCAGAACCTGGTCTCTCCCTTGCTGTCTCCTGGCTGGTATCTGCCTCAGCCTCGCGTCTTGAGGACTGTTGCTCTCCAGGCTTCATCGAGGGCTGAAGTATTTCTTGAAAGTCCATAGTGTCTTTCTTCTCAGCAGGAGTGTGTGTGCGAGCGCGTCCCGTAATGTGCTGCGAGGGCTGGTCAGACATGCTGGGCCAGCGGTCAAAGATGTCTTCCAGTCCAGGGCTGCAGTTCGGAAAGGTTTCGGACACGTGTCGGACGTTCGGGCATTTTAACGTCGCATTGGACAAAAGATTATTCCTCTCGTTTGTTTTGCCCCTCTCTTGCCCATTTTCGCCTTCATCCGTCGTCGTTTCCCTTTCACCGCCTCTCCCCGTGTTCTCTGAGCTCGAGCTTGTTGGTTTATTGTCGCTTGGTGCTTTGGTGTCTTGTTTCACTTTGGCGCTCCCTCCGTCGTTGTGGTACTGCTTTGGAGTACTGATGTGGTCGGGTTTTGGTGGCGCTGTCTGACCGGGCTTGGGTTGTGAATATGACACTTGCTGGTCTGTCATAACACGATCTGTTGTGGGTTGCTGATCTTCGCCGTGATCTTGTTCCTTTTGCGTTTTCTCTGCGTGTTTGAGCAAGCTCCGCCTCTCCAGGAAGTGCTCACCCACCAACAAAGAGTCGCCCCATTCTGATAAGTTGAAGGAAGACTCGCCCCATTGGATAGCCTCCAGCTCTTCTGCCTCCTGGTTGGCTAGAAGCTCGCTGCGCCGACGCTCCTGGGCTGGGGGAAGTCGGTGGTTGTCTCTGACCTCCCGGGTAACCGATTCCTCCGATTCTTCCTCTGATTCGTCAGGGTCTTGGTCTGAGCTCAGGCCGGCCAGGAGGGAGCTGTCATACAGGCTATCAAACAGGAAGCTGCTGCTTCTGTTAAGACTCTCGGAAGCAACCTGATTGAATTCTGACGTGCGGACGGCATCGTCACCAGGACCCTCTTCAGCTTTACCTTCATTCATATCAACATCAGCATCTGGTCTAGGAGAGGTCTGGGAACAGAGGATAACAAAAGAAGACATTATGGACTCAATCTGCAGTCTTATATCAGCTATAAAACTTGTGATGAATCATTGTATAACCAAATTCTCCGAGCACGTTACCATAAGCCATTTAACTGCGGTGTTGTCAGCTGTGTGTGCCATGTTAGTCACTCACCTGGTGGCCGCTGTTCAGGACTAGTTCCATCAGGCTGTCTGTGAGAGAAATGTTGCCCGGGGAGACACCGGCGCCGCTGCCTTCGGGGTTACTACGGATATTGCCTAGAGGGGTAAGTGGCGATTTCCTGGCGCCACGCAAAGCTTCGACCCTTTCCGTCGACTCGTCTGTACCCTCTTCCCTTCCGTCTCCCTGCCCGGCAATGACTCGTTCCGTCTGAGTGTCCAGTTCGAAGCTGACGCCGAAACCGTCCTCTTCCTCTCTGCCGCCTGCCGCGACGTCTTCCTCTTCCTCTCCGTCTCCCTCTTCCTCTCCGTCTCCCTCTCCTAAGTACAGCTCGAGAGACGAGAACCTCGCCGTCCTCCTTCGCTTGGCCTCGGGAGAGGACGGGGGAGCCGGGGAAGGGGAGGTGGGTTGAGACGGCGGGAGAGGGGCCCGCGACGCATCGACGTTTCGGGGAACGGGTAGCATTTCTTGAGCAGGAGCGGGATAACCAGTAGGGTTAGGGCTAGGAGCTGGGAGGGCTGGGTTCGGGGTTTGGGCGGGGTCTGGAGGAGGCACCTCCGCCTGGACCTTTTCCCGCATGTTTTTCTCTGAACGTATGGAGTGGAGCACTTTGGTGAGAGCTCTGGAATGCTTCGGTCGACCTGGCTGCACGGGTGACGCGCCGGGCGGCCCTGCGGTCCCTTTTAACGCCGTAGCGGAGGCGTGTGGCTCCTCCAGCCGGGATATTGGCGCTCTGAACCGAGGAGGAGGAGGAGGAGTCGGGGAGGTAAAGGTTTGAGGAAGTGGCCGGGGTTGAGGCAGGGGGCTGGACACTATCTCAGCCAGTTCTTGCGTCAGGCTTCTTTGGGGTACAGAACGATTTGCGTCATGACCCGCTAGTCTGGCTGAGACGCCTTCACTTGTCTTCCCCTCCTTCTCCTCCTCCTGCTCCTCTGCTGTTCTGCTCTCTTCCCCTCCTCGCTCTAACCTTTCCGTTCCTCTTTCCTCATCTGGATCAACAGTCTCGCTCGTGGCCGTTTTTCGATGTCTGGAGGTTTTCAGACGTGCCTCTGTCCCCCTCTCGGCGGGGCCTTCATCACCCAACTGCCTCGCTGGTGTCTCGCTCCCGTCGTCCTTTCGTTGATCCTCCGCGTCCCTCTTTGCCTCTCTCCCGTCGAGCTCTCCCTTTCCTCGCTTATCCCCATCTCCTTCTTCCTGCCCGGCCTCCTTCCCTCCCCCCGTTCCCCTTCCAACCTTTCCCGTCTCGCTTTTACGTTCTTCCTTAATCTCCTCTCCGTGCCTGTCAACATCTCTGCCGTCTCCTTTCTTAAACCTGTCCCTGCGCCGTGGGTTTCCAGTGGCGGGCCTCTGCGTTTCGTGCGAGCTGTTGGATGAGCCTGAAGAGGCGCCACGACGCTCATTGGGTTCGTTGGTAGCAGGGGCCCCAGGCGGGAGGGTCCCCGGGTCCCACTGAACTCCTAACTGGGCCAGGTCTTCCCGGAGGAGGAGCCTGGCCTCAGACACTATCTCATTGGCCGCTTCCCCTTCCGTCAGGGCCCGCCCACCGCTGACCCAGACGCACCGCAGGCTCCGCCTCTCAGCCGCTTCCACCTCGCTCTCGTCCACGGCGCGTTTGGAGCTGAGGAAGACAGACGGCGCACCGTTAGGCCGTTGCGCTGCAGTCGAGGCGGGCGTAATGAGGCGAGGCAGCGCTTAACATTTGCACAAGGTAAGCCTAGGCTTCAGTAGGCTTTCACTTAAGACTTTTTGTGTGCGCTTACATCTCACTCACTCACGCAGACACCTACCTCTTAAATGGGATGGCTTTCCTCAGGGCTTTCTCCACCTCGGATACAGTGGCCCTGGCCAGCTCAGCCACAGTGCAGAGGCCTTGAGCGTAGACCGCCCTGGCTCGCGTTGCGTTCAGGAGGGACACCCTGACCAGGTCGACCAGCTCCCTCTGGACTCCAAAACTCAGCCTGGTCTGGTATTGTGACAAGAGCAGCTCCATGGTGTTCCAACCCAGACGTTTACAGAACACTGTGACCATACCTGGGGGGGAAGGACAAGAGAGAGAGAGAGAGAGAGAGAGAGAGAGAGAGAGAGAGAGAGAGAGAGAGAGAGAGAGAGAGAGAGAGAGAGAGAGAGAGAGAGCATAACTAATGGTCTACAGGGCTGCATTGGTTTCACAGCCGTCTACGTGAATACGTGGGTCACGAATGTGAATGAAGTTTTGCGGCGGTTGCAAAGCCTGGCAGATTAAGGAGGATTTCAACTGTCCAAGACGAGTTCTAGAATGTTGTCTAGGCTAAGGAACCTCTGATGCGCGCTTCACCGCCAATCACACTTGTGCATCTACCTGCGTACGTAGAGGCAGACTGCTGAAGAGACTGCAACTGCCCGCGATTGCAGTTGTATTTGGAGGCTACCGCTCCGAGAGGCACCTCGTTCACCAGATCCTGCAGGACCAGCGTGGTGAAGAACCTGTGAAGAAGAAAACAAGAAAACAGTGTCTTATTTATGGCTCTTCCTTTCATTAAGTCATGATTGTGTATATAGCATAATGCAGAGTGAGCCAACAGATTAGTAACTACTGTATGATTGTAATTCTTGGAAAATGGAATTAGGATTTTTTTTTTTTTATGTACGTAATTTTATTACGGTTTCTTTTTCAGGGATTAAAGTAAAGTTTTTGATTACTTCAAGACTTTCTATAAATGGAAGCCGGATAACAGAAAGCCACATGTGACAGACAACACTGTGTACACTATGTGTTGCGTATAAAGCGTGATAGGGGTGTAATTTATATAAATATGTGCATTACCGTTTATGAATAGCCATCTGTCTACGCTGCTTCTCAGTCTTGGCGACAAGTTTGCCGCTGACGGACCGAGCGAGAAATCCTTCCTGGACGCCCACCAGCTCCGCCACTCGCTTCATCGACGATGGCAGCTGCTCCCACAGACAGAAGAACTGGTACCAGTCTATGGTGGTCCACTCAGCGTACACTGGAGTGATCTATGGAGAGATGGGACATAACTCTGGGACTAAGGTTCGACATGGATGTGTGTGTGTGTGTGTGTGTGTGTGCGTGCGCACCAGATAGAGCGTGTGCAAGTCGTTCTCCAGTACAAAGCCCTTCATAGCCCGCTGGAGATCTGCAAATATCGCCAGCGCTTCAGGAGGAGAGAGGGAGGAGGAGAGGGTGGCAGCACCGAGGTGGGTTGGACAGTATCTCTCCTCTGGGTGTGACAACACAGAAGGAAACAGTAAGCGGAGGTCAACGGTATCTTTTCACTATAAACTCTTTAGATTTTGGTATCAGAACATTTATTATCAGACCAAACTAAATATAAACATTAATGGTTACAGACGGTTTTGCTTGCATTATTGTCACATACACTATTTCTTTTTCAAAAAGTAAGACTTTTTTGTATTACTGAGAAAAGAAAAGAAGTGTATCAGTCAAAATTCATACTTTCAGCAATGAATTGACTTTGTTGAATTGTTGTTTTTTTTAAAAACAACATTTTAGTAAAATATCAGTTCGTTACTCCCCAAGTTTTAGAGGATTATTGACAGAAATTAATCTTAAATTAAATAAAGTCACGCAGAGTCAGTTTTCACATGTTGTATAAAGCTGACATATCACTGATATCACATAAGGGACGACTGAGGATGACATTAAAAGACATTACAAGTGTCGTTACCTTCTCCCTCTTTCTGGATATTGATAAATTCATTCTCCATCAACCACTCCACGCAGGCCTCTATGGCTCCCTTGCTGGTTCCGTCCTCTGACCTCCTCGTCGCGTCGCCTTTAGACGGGTCACGCTCACATTTCGCGCTGGCGGCCAACAGCGTGCAGGAGGCATACAACCTCACATCCTGGGGCGTGCTGGCTACACCTCCAACAATGATCTGTAAGTTGGAGTGGAAAGGCCATTAGATTAGATTAAATAGAGAGAGAGAGAGAGAGAGAGAGAGAGAGAGAGAGAGAGAGAGAGAGAGAGAGAGAGAGAGAGAGAGAAAAAGAGAGACAGAGAGGGGGAGAGAGAGACAGAGAGAGAGAGGTAGATAGAGAGAGAGATAGAAAGCGATAGAGAGAGCTTTAGGAGGAAGCACAAAACAAACAGACTCTAATCAATGGCAAAGACGGGTCAATTACTCCTGAGATAGCAAGCTGGCTTTCACCCCAAACAGCAATCCATCTCTCCCACCCA
>OMKK01064027.1:15776-30742 GCA_900302305.1 Polymixia japonica
GAGGTGAGACATGGAAAGAGAGAGAGGTGAGACAGGGAAAGAGAGAGAGGTGAGAGAGAGAGAGAGAGAGAGAGAGAGAGAATCTGCAGGCTTCAGAAAATCAAATCTAAAACTTTTTAAGACCTTTTTAATATTACCAGGAATGCAAACATGAACCCAGGGACATGATGTCCAAATGCTTTATTAAAACGAATGCCATGAAAACAAGCTCATATGTATAAACAAACAAACCAGACCAATTTCCGAGTGCTATCAAATGTTCTGCTGCTCCCACTGGTGGAAAACAGCCCAAAGGAGGAGCTCATCAATAACACCTGTCTGTGTTACAACGCGCTTCTATTTCGTTCGACGGGCCTCAACCGCGCCACAACCTTGCTGTCTACGAAAACTAATCTGAGATCTCAAATTCATACATTTTAATACTATCTAAAGCCTTCAAATTTTTTGCTAAATAATTGTAACACCTTTTCAGACTTTTGCAGGACCTGCAGCTTGAGAGCGAGTGAGCGAGAGAGAGAGAGCAAGTGAACGAGAGAGAGCAAGTGAGCAAGAGAGCGAGAGAGAGCGCGAGAGAGAGAGAGATTAGAACCATAGTTAGACGAGAACACTATGAACAATACTGAGTTCATAGTGCGACAAATGCTTTATTCACTCTGAGCTAACACACTAGTCTGACCGCAAAGCAAAAAGAGCAAGGCAGCTGTTCTTCCTGGATGCATTAGTCATAGACTCCTAAGAGTTTTGAGTCACTGGGTGCCAGCCAGGTTGGGTTGGCAAGGCAACGTGTGAATAACTAGCAGTCGGTGGTTAAGGGCCTTCATACCTCCAGGATGGCTCGCAGCATGCTGGTGGTCACACCGTCTCCCTCCCTGTTCGCCAGGCAGCTGCTGATTGGCTGAAGAGTACCCTGGACGAGACTAATACCTTTCTGACGCTCTGCCTCCTTGCACACCAGCACACTCTCCCCTGACAGAGGAAAAACAAAAAAGACACAGGGCGAGAGAAAGGAGTATGAGTTTGGCTTTTAACCTCACTGCAATTAATATGTACTCGATTTATTAAAATAGAACACTAGGTGTGGCTTGAATCAACAGACAAGAATTAGCGTGCCTGTCACCTGATGACAAATGAATGCTGCTCGTGGTTATTTCCCGATATGGTGACTAAAATAACTGAGAAAAAGCAATCGATCATATCCCGCCCCTTCTCCGTGTTTTTCACTCCTAACTTTGTTGTTGTCATGTTTTTAACTCCTAACTCCTAACTCCTTTAGTCATTCCTTCTCTCTCCTTGCCTATGGTGTCCACTCCCTTCCTTCCTGCTCGTCCGGCCATCTGTTTGTAAGTGAGAGGGTCCAGCAGGCGTCCATTGAAAGTAGGGGTTCGAACGATGACCCTGCGGGCTGGGAGATTGACCCCCGAGGAGAGGGTAGAGGTCGCAGCCAGCACCTTGATCTTGCCCTGACGAAAAGCTCCCTCCAACACGTCACGCTCATCAAAGGTCAGGCCTGCAGAGAAGACACCACACAGAAACAACCGGAGAACATGTCCGATTAAAGAACTGTACAATTTGGCACTCAATTTGTTGTGACGTAAGGTCGATTGTTGTGACGTAACGGTCATTGTAAGGATTGCGTGGGTGTGTTCACCGGCATGGTGGAAGGCCACTCCCCAGGGCACAGTGCGCTGTAGGATGGGGTCCAACCCAGCCGGAGTGCGTCTCAGCTGGGCTTTCACATCCACAAGACCCTCCTGGTCCAGAGATACTGCCTGGGGCTCCACTTCACCTGGACGCTCTAAAAGGATAAAATCGAAACGGAGACCTTTAAGGATGATTTCTACTGATTTGTCATGGTATATAAGAACAAATTGAGAAAGGAATTTTGGTTTTGGTTTCATACTCTAGTACTGTACGAGAATGTACACACTAATAACACTAAATGAATAGAAGTCATTTGTGAGGCAGTTACCAGAAAACCAAATAATGCGTCTCGGTTGCACTAGGTTACTTTCCTTAGATGACTCTCAGGCCAAAGAACCATTAAAATCCCATGACAAGACAGGAATTATATGCTAAAACAGTAATCGATCCCAAGATGATATTTGCACCCAAGTACCGGTATGTCTGAGGTTGTAGAATTCTCTAGCGATGCCGTCTGCTAGTTTCTCACACCAGTTCTTTGAGGGGCAAAACAGCAGCACAGAGTGGCCCTCTCTCACGGTCTCATAGCATAAGCTCACTATGTGATCGTCATCTCCCTGTATTCACGCACGCACGTGCACACACACACACACACACACACACAGGAAAGAATGATTACACACTTAATTGTGATGATAAAGTGTCAGTCATGATATGTTAACAGTGGATAAACTCTAATCATCTCCATTACCTTAACACTGAGCGGAGGTTTGAACTGACGAACCAGGGAGAGGCTGTTGTCATAGATGTTGCAGCCCACCTTGAGATGCTCCTGCAGGGGTACGGGTCTGTAGTCTGTCTGGTAGAGCTCCGCACCCAGCCAGCCAGCCAGGAGCGACAGGTTAGGCAAGGTGGCGCTCATACCTACTATCTGTACGCCCTCCAAGAGGGACCTGTGTCAACACACGTACACATAAACACAAATGCAGGAGGAGGACATGATTTTTTACTGTGTGTTAATACCTGTGACACAAAAGACAAGACAGACAGACCCTGTGGTGTTCTGCTTCTGGGCGATGAAGCGGATTTTAGTCAGGAGCAGCTCTAGGAGGTATCCTCTTCCAGAATCACCAACCATATGCAACTCATCCACCACCACCATGCCTGGTTACGGAAAAAAAACATTCCACATTGCAAAATGAATTACAACCACCCGGTTATTGGTGTATCACGAAAGTATTCAACCCCCGCAACACGCAGGCGCATCACCTAGTAGGTCCATCGAGTCTTCTTCTATGAGCTTGTTGATGAGAGAGTTGGCTTTTTCGATCGTGCACACGGCCACGTCCAGAGCGGTGAAACCTCCCGGAGCCGAGGTGCTTCCCATGTATCCCTCCACCCGGACTCCGGCTTCCTCGAAGACGCTCTACAGAGACAGTGGCGCAAATCAGTCACACGCAGGTGTTACACAAACAGACAGTTATCCATACCCGTATGTATCCATCGGATCCATTTGTCCACCCCGCGTCAGTGTCTCCCTCACCTGAAGGTAGTGCATCTTCTCCTTGGCCACGGAGACAAATGGCAGGATGAAGAGCGCCTTCCTTTTGGTCTCCAACACACGCTTCAACATCAACAGCTCGGACACCAGAGTCTTCCCTGCACTGGTGGGGGCTGGCGGTGGAAGATGGAAAACCGCTCGGTCTGAACATAGATATTCAGGGACTCGTGTTACGTGACTCACACTTTTTAGAGCATTGCGGCCTTACCTGAATAGACCAGGTTACGCCCCTGTAGTACCTGTCCTACAGTGAGGCACTGCGCCTGCCATTCAAACATGTGTATCACTCCATGTTTCTGGTAGCGCTCCAGAACCGGCTTAGGTAAACCCCAACTGGATAACAACAGCTTTTCAGCATGCTCCCCGGGGGCACACATAGCAACGCCTAAGGTAGGACACACACACACACACAAATAAGCCCAAAGTCTCTTGAATCCAACAAAATGCTATCTAGTGTATTTCCTCTTGGCATAGAAACATTCAATACATCATCCTCACCTTGTTGAGTTAGAGATTCATTCAGAGTACTAAGCTCTAAGCCAGTAGGGACTGTAAGCACAGAAGCTGATTGGTTTTGTAATGACCGCTGAAGTTCTGCCCTCTTCCTGGCTGCTGCCAGGTGAGTGGGGCTGAATAGGATGTAGTTGCTGGAGACAGCCAATGGCAAATCAGCATTTGTACTCGGCCCACCTTTGTCTGCACTAAGAGATCCTTTTTTCCTAGACTTGTGCTTCTGCCTGTTGAAATGTACAGAGTCAAAAAGAATGTTTTTTCCATTTGGCAGGACTGGGACAGGTAACCTCTGCAAAAGAATATCTGAATGATAATTTGTAAGTAAAGACTCACCTGATGGATATGTCTGCTTGCTGACTGGCCTTCATTTCATGATGGGATGGGTCATTGGTGCGGGAAGAAACTGGTATTGACCTGCCACTTTGAGCACGCTCAGTTTCCTCTGAGTCCTCGCTGAAGAGAAGCCGCTGGGCGATGTCTTTGCAGTCTCTCCACCCCGGTCTCTCACAGTCAATACTCTGCCCACATACTCTCTTCCTTTCTCTTGTTTGTCTGGGTGGGCTATTGGTGTGGCCTGCTCCCTGGGGTCCTGGACCCATGGGCTGAGGAGGTCCTCCGTCTCTGATCTGTGTCAATTCATTCTTTCTCTTGTTGTCTGGTACTGGTACATGTGAGTGTGAAGGGGCAAAGTTAGCTAGTGAAACTGGAACTTTCTGTGTGTCTCTGTTTACTGTTGTTGGAGATCCTTTGTCAGCTGCGGTGTTCACAGGATCCAGAGCATCAATTGCCTGTAACATCTCCTCATCAAGAGCCAGGGAGGATTCTCCAAGAGAAAATACTCGTCCTCCACCCTAAACCAGAAAACACAACACCAAAAAATAAGGTCACTTGTGACCCAGTTTACCCGGCAGATTATCTCCAGAGTACAGTTAGTCTAAAATCTTGCAGCCAGACGCCTGATCGCCATGTTAGCTTCACTTCATTGGCTATTACTGTGTGTGTAGGAGGAGACTTGACAAGGAATAAGAGGACAAGACAGACTTTCTGTCCAGCAGCAAAACTCACCATGTTAGGGACTTTGTGGTTACCCCTATTAAGGTTCTCTGACTCTGATGAGTTAGTTTTGTCAGACAGATAACGGCTCTTCTGCAATGGGTGAGGGTGTCTTACTATTATTGGCTCATCAGGAGCTTGACAGCTGTGCTCAGAAAAAGAAAAATATGTTTTTATGATAGGAAAGACATGATCACTGTTCATGCATGGCATTGTTAACAGGATTTGATTGCAATTCTTCTGAATCTTAGTTGTCATAAACCAATACTTAGCTTATATATCATATTAAAGATTTTGTCCTAACCCTACCTCTTTTTCTTGATGATCTGGTGCTGTCCCATGTAGCATTTCTTCTTTGGTGGAGGACCAGAAGTGCTCATACTGACCAACTTGTGTAAGTGATTCTGACAAACGTGTTACTACTTTAATATTAATTAACATGACATCAGTTAAAATGTTAACATTACTTTGTAATGCTACACGCAATGCTGCTTAAAGATAAGTAAACAAATAAGCAAAAAGAGGCATCATCGTTGTGAAAATATGTTGGTCCCTAAATGTAAACATAAATTCTTTCGGCATAGTAGAAATTAAAAAAGACCGCCCCGCTAGCACCGCCCCGGTGTGTTACACAAAAACAGTCCGGTGTAACAAATGCTCTAATACAACAGTTCCTATCTGGCCTTTTTGTTCACAAATCCTATCATAATCCTTATTATGTCGCACAAAAGATGAACATAAGGTACAATTAAGCCTCTGTGATTTTGATTTATATATTGCTGCTATATTATAACTCAGAGGGAGTTTGATTTACTACTATCAATATTAGTAGTAATAATAGTAGCAGTAGTAATAGTAGTAGTACTCTCTTTTCACTTGTTTTCAAAACAGTAGACACAATTATTTGAACTGTCAAGTTCAAACGACTTTATTGCATATATATTTGTAGAGATTCTTGCTATAACATTTTTGGCTCAGACTTGGAGAATGCAAAGTGCAACGGAAATATGATGCTGACAAAATACAAATCCCTTCAAGAAAAAAAAAGCTGTAACACAGACAGACTGAATGCATTGAGGCTTACTTGGAATCAGCCATATGAAATCTTTATGCAAAAAAGATGAATGTCAAAATATTTCCTGGAACAACCGTGGGGGCGGGGCCTCCGTAGTCTTGCCACTTGGGCGTCGGGCGTGAGCGAGCTGGTAGTGGGCGCGCCCGTTGCGACGTTGCGGAGGCTTCAAGATGGCGGAAGCCCTGACAACTCAGGAGGAGCTGGTAAGGCTCGGTTCACGGGTTTTCTATCATCCCCTTGTCGTGTTTAATGCGAACCCTTGGCATCTCCCTTACCTCTCTTGTCGCTTGATTTGTGGATGTGTTTTCGGTGTAGTTATCTCTCTGGGGAGCGATGTAGTATGGTAAACAGCTCTCCCATCGCACCCTCCCGTCTCGACAGAGCCCCGTGTGTGACTGACAGATAGCATGTATGCTAGCTTGCTGTTAGCATGATGGCGCTTGCTAGAGTATTGAGCAAAACCTTTAACTGCTTCGTCGTCCGAGTCGCGATTATGTGCAACCTAGTTAGACCGCATAGGTAGCTGCTGCGATCCCCTTTACTGGTGTTATCCAACGTTACCTTGGCGTTATCTAGTGGCCCATTTGTGGCATTCGTCTTTAACGCTAACGTTAGCTTTGCTAGCTAGCTACCACATGTAACATAGCTACTAGCTAATGCTAGCTAACTATTGTTGGCTTTAAGTGACTTGGCTCAGCAGCTATCTGGCTGACGTTATAATTGTATGTTGGAATATGTTGAACTTGATAATGGTGAATCACGGGTTACTTTAATTACGGTGTCCAGTTAGGACCGTGACATTATAAAGTGGAATGCTAACATGACTCTCATCATGTAACGTGAGTGTTGGGAGCCAGCTAGCAATATCCGCCTATCAAATTTACGGCCGAGAATTCACAGAACTGGTCCCCTAGTTCCTAGCATTGTTGTTGATCACTCTCCAGTAAAGGGGACGAGCAAACATCAAATGTCGTCTAGAGCTTCCGATGACGGCTTCATTTTTTCCTCCACCTTAGTCATTACTATCTGGAATTTACACAACCGTTCAGGTTGATGAGTGATTTAGACTAGACCAGCATCTCACATTTTAGCTGTGTCGTTTCTCGATAGATAACATCACTTTCCAGGCACCATTAACCGATTAACTGACTTTCAGCGTCCTGTTATTTTCACATGGAATTGAAATCGGAGGGTTAGTTACTTTATGCCTTTTTGTAATCGCCACCAAGGCCAGCAGCTACTTTCCAGCTTCTGTTCAATTATTCGTCAAATCAAATGCATCGATTATTTGCCGAATCGTCTACCAAGTAACAGTGCAGATGAAAGCATGTGTTTCATCTGCTCCTGTGCTGAAACCATCTCTTTCTGAAATACAGTGGCCCGGTGTTGCTTAGGTCTCGTGTTTACACTTAGCAACTTGACCATGTCTCCTGTCAAAATATAGCGTCAGTTCACTCCCGCAAATAACAAACTCTATGCGACAGTCAGAAGGGTAGTATTAATTTACATTTAAGTCAAGTCGAATGTGGTCTTTATGGCCTAATAAATCCCTAACCCCAATAAATCTCTGGGGATATCGTCATTAGGATTTTATGATAATGACCCCATATATATAATATTATTTGAATGAGATATTTTTTAGGTCACTTCTTATCCACTTTATCTCCCCTGTGCTATATTGTTTGCTTAAATAGGTTTTGCATATAGCTGATCTGATCATCAGAGTTCAGTTTGCTTGTGTTTGTTTCATGTTAGAACTGGTGCACAGGTCTTTGCTACTTGGCATTGACTGAATACTTGGCTTGACTGAATACTAGGTGGAGAGCTTGTTAATAGCCATATCTAACATTATTGCAATGTTGGTAGTGAGAGAACTCCAGAGTTGTAGGACTTGACAGCATTGTGTGTGTTTTTCCCAATGCTATCAGTTATCCTCTAGCTTCATTCTGTCGCTGTCTTCTCCTTGCTCTGCTCTCTAACCACCACTCCTATCAATGTATTTCGTTCCCCTTTTACTATCCCCCTGCCTGTTCCTCCCTCTGCCCAAATATCACTCTCACTATCTCACTCTGCCACTTTACATTTGTTCCTTTATACCATTTTTCCCCCTCACCTCATCTCTTTCCCCTGCCTTTCCTCGTCTGTCTCTCCCAGGCGGTGGAAGAGTTCCTGAGTGAAGTGCGTAGCATGGAACAGCCCCACAGCGCTGGTCTTGTCTCCGAGCCCACAGCTGTCAAGTTCCTCATGGCCCGCAAGTTTGACGTCTCCAGAGCCATCGACCTCTTCCAGGCATACAAGGTATGCCACTGCGCCGTGACAGCTCTGATGAAGGGTGACAGCACTTGGAGCAAACTGTGCACTTTTTTTTGCGAATGGTGCAGGGGTTTACTTCATTTTTTGGAACTAATAGCCGGGTTTAATCTAGACCGTGCCGTTGCGCCAATGACCCCCTTAGATTTCAAATTAGCCAAGTGTAGCAACCTCCAATCTCTGCCATATGTAACCATAGGCTAATCATATTCCCCTCTCCTGTCTCTGGGCTCTGTCATCGTTTATCAAATCAGAACACAAGAATCAAAGAGGGCATCTTCAACATCAACCCCGACGAGGAGCCCCTACGCTCTGAGCTGCTGAGCGGCAAATTCACTGTCCTGGTGAGTGGTAGAGTAATATGTAGGGATATAATTACATTTTGTAAGCCATGATGCACAAGATAATTGGAATTTGTCTTTTTCCATTTATACGCTTCGGAGTAGACACACAGTACACAAACAATTAATCAAAGAGGGTGTGTGTGACTGAGAGAGTGTGTGTGAGAGAGAGAGAGAGAGGGAGGTATCTGCAGGCTTCAGAAAGTCACTGGAGACTCAAAGCAAACAGACTCTGAAATTTGACTTGATCTTGATTTATATTCTTTATGTTAATGGCCTTGGACTGGTCTCAACTGTGTATGTTCACAACCAGAAATCTAAACCTTCACTAACCAATTACACAGCACACACAAGGAATTCTCCTCGGTGTATATCATGGCCTGCCCTTCTGTGTCTTCCCAGCCTGGCCGCGACGCAAAGGGCGCCGCTCTAGCACTCTTCACCGCTCGCCTCCATCGGCCAGACATCACTACCCATAAGGCCGTGCTGCAGGCTATCATCTATCAGCTGGACAAAGCCATAGAGAGGTGATGCCCCCCCCCCCTTTTTTTTCTTCTGTGCAGTTCTTATTAGTGTTTGTTCTCTCTGCCCCCCTTTCTTTCTGTTGTTTGTTTCCCGTGACTCTTTCTCTTCTACTCGTGTTTCTTGCTATGTATTATTAGCACTGAACCCCAGATTCTTGTTTTATGGGTCAGGGATCTAAAGGGATTCAGGCTTGTAGTCTCCCAGGATGAAGCACAAGAGAACACATGTTTATTTGAGCGACTTTCAGGCTTAAAAGCAGTAGGAGTCCCGGGTACAGAGGATCGCTTCATCTTGTTCTTCCACCCTCCTCCCTTGATTAACTAGTCTCTTATCTCTCTTTCATCTCCCTAGTGTGCAAACTCAGAGAGACGGCCTCATATTTATCTACGACATGACAAACTCCAGCTACGGAAACTTTGACTACGAGCTCTGTGTCAAGATACTCAACTTGCTCAAGGTAAGAATAATGAGGAAACACTTTCCTACGTCCCATTTTCCTTTCCAACTTACTTTTGGCGTCTGAGAGTTTTCGCTAATTTAAGGTTAAAGTACGAAGAGCTTTTCATCATTTTGGCACAGTGTGGTTAAAGTGTGTTTTGGTTTTTCTAGGGGGCGTTCCCAGCCCGTCTAAAATGTGTCTTCATTGTGTCGTCGCCTCTTTGGTTCCGAGCTCCGTTCGCTGTTCTTCGCCTCTTTGTCCGCGAGAAGCTGAGAGAACGGGTACGTGCATCTCGTGTCCCCGACGCTGCCCCATGAATAATTTTCACTTAACGGCGGGGTCCAAAAGTCTGAGTCCACTACCAAGATCTGTTTGTTTTCATCATTCGTCAAAAACGAACACAAAATATATATTCTCTGATTATCCACGTCCACATTATTCCAGCGTTATTTGAGAGCATTCCAGAGGTTGTCCTGTGATGTTACAGTATGTTTCGCCTTCTCCATTTTCAAATATTCCTATAGATGTTCAATGGGTTTAAGGTCTGGTGACTGTGGAGTGAAAGCCGTACAAGTCAACACTCCTTGCTCTTCCTTGGACTTCAAATAGTCCTGGCAAAGCTTTGATGCGTGTTTCGGATCATTGTCATGCTGGAAAATGAATCCCCTTCAACACAACTTTAGAGAGAAGGGATGGCGTGCCTCTGTAGAATAGAGTTGTACTTCTCTTTGGTCAGTGTGTAGTTGGTCCTGTGCAAGTCACCGACTCCGAAATAGGCGAAACGGCCCCAAACCTCACTGCTGCCACCGCCATTTGACAGTTTGACTGCATTGTAGGTTTTATGCACTGTTGCTTTAACCGTTCATGTGGCTGTCTCCTCACATAAGCCTGCGATTACAACCGAAAAGTTCAAATATTGATTCATCTGTAAACAAGGCTTTCTTTCAGGCTTTCAGTATCTTTTGGGTCTGTTTCGACTTGTTTTGAGGTTGAAGAAGCGGTTTGCTCGTGGTCGCTTTAGGTCTTGAGGAACTTTGAGGAATTTTAGCTTTTGAGGAAATGAAAGGAAATGGCGTGGAAACAAAATATTTAGAGATATTTCAAACAAAGCTTTCGCAAACAAAAATTTGTTTTGATTTGTATCAGTGTTTTATGCCATATTGTTGAATAACAGACAAGTAAAACTTTTATGTTCGTTTTGGATGCATGATGAAAACAAACAAATCTTGGTCGTGGACTCAGACTTTTGGACCCCACTGTATGTACTTTGTGTGTGTTTTCATTTATGCTGTATTAAGGACGTGTCATTTGTAGAGTGTGACCTATTTCTTTTGTTTTTAGTTGTTTTTTTTAATGTGTCTTCTCTGGTTCCCGTTGGCCAGGTATGCACAGTGAAAGCTCACGAGTTGGCCAATCACATCCCAGTCTCCTCCCTCCCAGAGCACCTGGGCGGGACATCCCAGTACAACCACGTTGCCTGGATCCAGTCCTGCGTTAACGTACACACAAACCCCGCCCCCGGTGACACACACATGCATGACACACACGACTGCGTGGGAAGCCTGCTGCGTTCCTACAGCTTGGAGTGCAGCAACACTAGCGCGGGCGCCACACTGTCCCACACCCACATAAATACACCGTTAGGTTCCGAGCTAGCGACGGCTAACTCCAACTGCTGTGACGATAACAATGCTAACCCACACAACCACTGCGGTGGAGTGGAGGGCAGGACTCGAGGCCAAGGCCAGTACCAGCAGAGCCCGCGCTCAGGTCCTAACAGGCCGCAGGGGAACCACCAACACTGGAACGGCTCGGCGGTGGGCGGGGCCAACGTGGCCGTTAGCGGCTCTAGTCCCAACGCTAACGTTAACGGCCGCGGCCGGCAGCCCCCTCCCCAGTCTGACACCCCCCCTGACACCCCCCAGCACCAGAACGACGATGGGGGTACGCCGGTCGGCAAGGCAACAGACTCTGATAACAAATCTCAGAACGAGGAGGTGGAGGAGGAGGACGACGAGGAGGAGGAGGAGGAGGAGGAAGAAGAAGAAGAAGAAGAAGGGGGCGGAGAGGAGGAAGAAGGGGTGCCTCCATTGCCCCAGAAGTCTTTGCCGCGGCCCCCTCACCAGTCGTCCTCCCAGAGCCCACCCCTGTCATCCTCGTGGGGTCCTGAGGACGAGGACCCCTGCATGGAGGTGTCTGTTCACATGCCAGAGAGAGGCGGGATGACGGTGCAGGAGCTGGTGGAGCATGTGAAGAGGAAGAAGAAAAAGGGGATCTACCAAGAGTATGAGGAGATCCGCAAGGAGCCCCCAGCAGGCACCTTCGACTACTCCAAGTAAGACAAGTCTTGTTTTGTTTTGCTCTGCTCCGTTTCCTTCTTTCACTTCAGTTTACAGATAAACACATCCGCCTGCTGTTTAGCTGTTAATTTACCTCGAACTGTGTGCACCGCTCTGTTTACAGGAAGCTGTCCAATCAGATAAAGAACAGGTACAGTGATGTCCTCTGCCTGGACCAATCACGAGTGCGACTCTGCCAGCTCTGTGATGATGAGGATGAGGTAGTTGTTGACTCTAATCCTCGTGTTTCACTGGTCTCTGAATCCATTTCCCCAAAATCTGTTACCGCAAACAGTCCTTTCCATCCATTTTAGATACAGTACAGTATAGTATTGGCGATGATCAATACTATATTAGAAAGATACAACTGATATTGAAATTGAAATTGACACTCAATATTGTTGCAAACGTCTAGTAGCGATGAACCTGGTACAGTACAGTAGGGGGCAGTAGAACATCAAACCAAGCGGTCAGCCTCACCTCTCTTGTGCTGTGTGTTTTCTAGACATCAGACTATATCAATGCCAGTTTCATGGACGGGTACAAGAGGAGCAACGCCTACATCGCTACTCAGGGTGAGCAGCTGTTTGCTATTGGCACAAACTACAGGCCCGCTCTGTTTATTTTCCTTGTAGAGACCCCCTGTTTACACGCACAACGTTGTATGCAAAAAGATAATTGATTCTATTACTTGGGTTCAGTATGAAAATATTTTTCAAATGTAGGCAAAAATTAAAATAACCTTTTTCATAAATGCAAGTCAATCATTACTGTAAAATGTATGATTTAGTCCGTTCCTCATATACATCAGCTGTTGCACTCGGTGTATACCCTCATAACCGACTAACTGACGCGTCCCTGTAAATGGTATAAGTATTATTACCCTATGAGGTAAGAGCAGAACCTATTTTTGGGCTCAAGGAACTGGCCTGAAACAACGTCTTAGTGGTCCTGAGCCATCGGGCAAGCCTTAGTGTCGAACCCTGATCACCTTTAACTTTTAACTCAACCCTCACTCCCCCCTTGCCCATAGCCAGTTATTATTAAAACAGAAATAAGGTGCCATAAGAATCTAGATGATCTCTAGGGCCTTCGTGCTCAGTATTTCTTTTACTAACGGCTCCCCAGCCCTTCCTAGAATTTACTGCTCTATGTCGATAAGCTATGCGTTCATGTTCTGACGGGTCTATGTGTTCGGCAGGTCCTTTACCAAAGACCTTTGAAGACTTCTGGCGTATGGTTTGGGAGCAGATGGTACTGATCATAGTCATGACCACCAGGTAAGACTCCTTAGTGTCGCCTGGCTTTAGGGAAAGTGTCGTGTGTGTGGTGGAGTGAATGTCCACACATGAACAGAGCGATAGATGAGGTGAAGCGTGTATCTAAATCTGTGTGTGTTCCAGGGTGGTGGAGCGTGGGCGCGTGAAGTGTGGTCAGTACTGGCCCCTCGAGGATGGCCGGACGGAGCAGCACGGATACTTCCTGGTCAGGAACACGCACATCCAGGTGTTCCAGGACTTCAAACTCTCCCTGCTTGAGCTCTACAACACACAGGTAAGACGCGGTCACGGTCGACATTACATACATAATTGACATAATTACAGGTTATTGAGAATAATAGATTGCTGAAAATGCCTTTCTACAGGGTTTTCAGATAGGGGGTTCCTTCAGCTCCCTGTGGGACCCATCCTAATTAAATTAGATTAGATTAGGTCAGGTCAGATCGGATGAACTGGATTTCTCCCTGTGGGGAAATGGACTAGTGGACATTCTCCTCTGCCAGAATTATTATATCACATTCTGAGACGAACTGTGACATCTCCACCCTTTCATTGCACACTGGCTGAATCTCTGAGATGCACACATTCATGTTCACAGGAATGATTGTAATCCTGTTTTCTATTTCTCTGCGACCCTCTCTCTCTCTCTCGCTCTCTCACTCACTCACTCTCTCTCTCTCTCTCAGACTGGTGAGAGGCGGGAGGTGTCCCACTACCTATACGTCAGCTGGCCTGACTTTGGTGTGCCCAAATGTGCGTCGGCCATGTTGGATTTCCGCGAGCATGTTCTGCAGAGGCAGGAGGCGGCGGTCCGGAGCCTGGGCCCCGATTGGACGGGGCCACCAGGGGGGCCCCCTGTAGTGGTGCATTGCAGCGCTGGCATCGGGCGCACAGGTAGACACACACACACACACACACACACCATTCTACAATTATATTACTGCTTATATCAAAATACATCTAGTGTATTCTGTCTGATATTTGATAACATGTAGCAGTCCAGTTTAGGTTTTCCTTTGAATATTGTTGTGTCTGTTGTTGATTTGGAGCAAAATTTACTAGTTAGCAAGTGGTGTGGATTATTTGAAATGAAAGTAACTGTTTGATTTGTCCCAACTTCTTCATCCTGGTCTTCCTCTCCGTCCACACCTTCCTGGTGAAGGTACGTTCTGTACACTGGATATCTGTTTATCCCGGCTGGAGGACATTGGCTCGGTGGACGTGCGTCAGACGGTGAGGCGGATGCGTACGCAGAGGGCCTTCAGCATCCAGACCTGGGATCAGTACTACTTCTGCTACACGGCGGTCATCGAGTACGCCCAGCGCCACGGCAAACTGAGCCCGGTACAGTGGTCTGACTCCGACCTAGAGACTGACAGCGAGTGAGAGAGAGGAGCAGCAGCAGGAGGAGGAGGAGGAGCAGCAGAGAGATGGATGGAGTAGTCAGCCACAGCGGGAGCTGTAGAAACAGAAGATCGGATGACGGCACGCACATTGGAGGAGAGAGATGCGACTCTCCTGGAGGGAGAAGGAAGAGGAGGATGGCGATGTTTTGACCCTCGACGCAGCGACGCAGACTCCCCGGGTTCCTCTTCCTCTGTCGACGGGAGGGCAGGGAAAGAGACGTAGCGATTTGGTAAGAAGAAAACAACGCAGGGAGCGGCGAATACGCATTGCGTCACTGATCGATCGAGCGAGCTGTCCTGCCAACGTCCAAGCCCCCTTTTATTGTTTTTTTTTTAATTTAGCAAACTCTGCAGGGGACTTGGCCCACCCTGAACCTGTCTTGTTGACAAGAGCATCGTACGAGTTGTAGCATTTTTATATTGACTTGCACATGAGGGATGACAAACTTGAACTTTCCCCCTAGACACCCCCCCCCCCCCCCC
>OMKK01064033.1:0-10472 GCA_900302305.1 Polymixia japonica
GAGTGTCTGCGTGTCAGTGCTGCAGGCAACAAATCATCTGCGCACCGTTGCTACTCATCTTCCACTGACCTCCATGACAAACTGGCCAGAGTAAGTTCCGGTCATGGTGGAGCTCTGGCCGGCCGCGAGGATCCCCACAGCCCAGATGTAGAGCGCCGCAGGGCCAAAGAAGCAGCCCAACACCACTCCCTGCCAGACACACACAACCAGGAAGGGGGGGGTCATCAAAAATGAGTTGGGGAAAACAACTTAATCAACAGAAGTACACCAGGAAACTGAACAGCAGCATCTGGTCTTTTGATGTGGAAATCAGTGGCTTACCCCTTTGTAGATGTCCACCTGTAGAGTTGAATTATCATAGGGGAACAGATGTAAATTCATAGTGTCTGTTTTATTGCAGACATTGTACTGGAATCAGAGCAGATCAGGAGAGTATATTAATAACAAGTAGCACAGTGGCTCATAAAAACACATTTTTGATAATCCAAATTGGGGTTTGAAATTGCAGGCTAGGTTAGGCGAGTAGTTGCACAGATACTCACCACATCCATGTTGGTTTTGCCGTAGAACGCCTCAGCGAAAACCGCCACCACAAATACATTGATGACGAATGAGACGAACAGGGCGATGATTGCCTCAATGAAGAAGTACTTGTTAGCCTCTTTTACTTCCTTCTTGTTCGACCGATCCACTTCTCGAGACTGAGACATTTTCACAATCACTTATTACGGAATATAGAAACAGTTGAACGAATGTACGGAAAGAACAGAAAGCAACCGGTTGGGGATGCATGTGTGTGTGTGTGTGTGTGTGTGATTTCCTGACAATTCACATTGTCTTTGGCTCGCAGCTATAACTAACTATAATACAATTTTTATATGTTTTATAAAGCCAATCAAAATGGAACTTCCGTTACGATCCATCTGTCCGGACGTCCATCGTACCTTGACAAGAGCAGAGTGGAGGTAGATGTTGTGAGGCATGATCACAGCCCCCACAATGCCCACAGCCTGTTCCAGCTGTACGGGCCCACAGTCCTCACAGTAAGGCATAAACATCCCCTTCAGCAGCTCGCTCTGGGATGGCCTCACCATCACATACTGGAGAGAGAGAGAGAGAGAGAGATGCATAAATACATGTAACACATTGATAGTGGATACACACAGGTGCACTATAATAGGCACGTGTACATATACGCAAATGGCTAACCATTTCATCTGCACTTTCATTCACACACTGACAGACAGACAGACATGTGTGTACACACACACACACACACACACACACACACACACACCATGTTCTGGGAACACTCAATTTCCTAGCTATCAACAGATATGGTACCTCATATCCAAAGGTAATGGCCATTATAGTAATAAGCAGGCCAAAAAAGGCCTCCAGCTTCCTCAGACCTGAATAGGGGAAAAGAGGAGGACTTAGTTGCTGCAGGTGTAGTGAGCAGGTTCACTGTCATTTCAAAACGTTACTCATAAATCACTGAAGACAGGTGAGGATTCAACACATTCGGCCGCGACCTACCATACTTGTCCAGGAAGAGGAAGACGAACGTGTCAATGATGGTGATGAGGACGCCACCCCACAAGGGTATACTGCACGCGAGCCCACACACACACGCACACACACACGCACACACACACACACACACACACACACAGAGGAGATAAGGCAATCATTTTAAAGCACCCATCAAATTGTGATCCCATCCCAATAGTCATAAAAATAATATTCTCTCTGTGTTGTGCATTCCCACCACCTGCCAGAGGAGAGGAGGTTGAAAGCTATAGCACAGCCGATAACTTCCTGCATGTCTGAACCAATGATAGCCAGCTCCACCATCAACCACAGGAAGACACGTGGCACCTGCACAGATGGACAGAGGTTAGCGTAACATGATATTATATATAGCACAAGTCAGTTGTTCAGCAAACGTAACCTCTGCTAATTTTAGATTACATGCGAGTGTAAAGAAATCATTACTGTTTAAAGAGTCATTTTCAACCGCAGCTGTGTGTCTAGTTTGGGAAAACACACATTGACACATTTAGTTACTTGTCAACACAACATATATTAACAAAATATATTACCACAAAATGTGTTGTTATTAACAAAGGTGTTGAAAATACTATGTTTTTGTAAAATACTATTATTAGTAACAAATGTTTGTTCGCCCAAACTAGACACACTGATGTCTTGAATATGACAAATCCTACTTATTGATTTTGAATATGGTTTAGATGTCTTCCAGACCTCTACCTACATGAGTTTCTTTTTGGTGAAGGCCTATCTATATGCCAGATGCTCATTTACAAATTGTTGGAGCACAACTAACCACCACAAAATTATTGCTTGCCTATGAAGGTTAGTGGTGTGCTGTTAAACTTTAACAAGAACTATACATGGTAAAAAGAAAAGATCTGCAAGACTGTCTTTTGCATGAAGGGCAATTAAATCTGCTTTTTCAGTGCGCTGGGAAATTTTAGTCTGTATTACTGAACATGTCCGGAAACAATAGATGATCTACCCCACCCTGATGCTTGCCATGTCACAAGAATTTCATTGTTCAGAATGACCCTGTGTTACTGTGCACATGACAATAAACACTTTGATTTTGACTTTGACTTGACTTTGACACCCTGTGTTCCATAATGTTAGTCTAGTCTGCAGCTCAACGCAGAGTGAATAATACATGACAGTCCAGGTAAACAGTATCCAAGATGATTTTCTGAGGACATGGGTCCATTTCCTGCTTCGGAAATGATACCCTTACAATGACTTAAGCTCATTTAAATATGATAGTTCAGACAAGCATTATATTCGACCATAAAATAGGTTTCCCTTTCATTATCAACGCAGTATCTCCAAGGTTTACATCAGTATGACAGATCAGAATCTTGGTTCCTTGGGCAGAGCTGGTCATGTACATAAACACTGGACTGGACTGTCCCAACATAACAATTCTTCAACTGGGGCCCGTTTTCCTTTAAGGTGACTGTAGGTAGTTTAAATGCGAGATATGGCAATAAACTCAGAGAAGCTAAAGGAGACAATCTCAAGTCATTGCTTCAATTAAATAGGTCATAACCTATTTTTCACACACCTATTTTGAATGGCCCCAACTGAGGCACAATAGGCCCATTAGTACAACAGGAAAAGGGAACAAAGGAGGAAGTCACATGCTTCTCAGCCATGTGGTTTTCAGTTCCTTTGCTTTTTCAACATTTAGGGAGCCAGAACCTCTTTTTTATGTATTACTGTCTAATAATTAGATTCTAGATTTAACTGTATCCCTTGCTACAGTAAATCTAATCACATTAGAATATTTTAAGTATCCTGGGTTTGTTTCAGCTCCTTTTATCTTCATTTGATGATCCAAGGGTTACAGTTACATTTATTACACAACACTGGTTATCTAACAAAGCAATTTACGGTACACCTGGGCTGGTTCTGCTAAAAGCACCCCAGTAATAAGATCTTTTTTTTTTTCTCTATTGTGACAGCGTGGCACAGAGGTGTTCCTAGCCCTAAGATCCACTTAGGACCAATCAACGACAAACTGCGGCGTTAGATCGACATACAGATACAGTATAGGTGCCTTACATGATAGCACCTATAGTAATCACAGTCTTGTCTATACATAGCAGTTACTGAGATTGCTGAGTTAGCAAAAGGGAAGCTCACAGTGCGGTACTGCCGATTGCAGACTTCAGCCAGGTGCATCCCAGTGACAACACCTAGTCGGGCTGCCAGCCTCTGCAGCAGCAAACCGATGATGGTGGCGCCGAGCAGCACCCACAGGAGCTGATAGGAAGGGGGAAATATCATTGGTTAATCATTTATGTGGATTTATGGAGCCAGTGGATTAGTAAACAGTCAACATGAGCCCTGCTCTTTATTTTTGATATGTTGGAACTGTGGGGGATGGTGGGGGGGGGCTCAGAAAAAAATCTTTTAAGTGGATTTGCTAGTATGTTTGTTAGTGGGAGTATTTTTGTTAATATTTTTATCAGCCGTAGTAGTAGTAGTAGTAGTAGTAGTAGTTGTAGAAGTAGTAGTTATAGTAGTAGTAGTAGTTATAGTAGAAATAGTAGTTATAGTAGTAGTAGTTGTAGAAGTAGTAGTTATAGTAGTAGTAGTACTAGTTGCAGTAGTAGTAGTAGTAGTAGTAGTAGGAGCAGTAGTTATAGTAGAAGTACTAGTAATTGTAGTAGTAGTAGTAGTAGTTATTGATATTTGTAATTGATATGTATGATTGTTTGATTCTAGTGTCATGCACTCTAGGCAAGGCAAGTTAAAGCAAGTTAAACCCAGACATCAGAATGAGACTGTACATAACACAGACATATTTCTAAACAGACCCAGGTATCATGCAAAGAAAGAAGTTGATGTTTTCCCCAGGCTTCAAAGATTAAGTGTGCCACACTGAATACACTTTTTCTGAAAAATATCTCAAGTAATTCATAACACGCTAACTTTGTTTACAGTCACTGGTATTAATTGTGTTAGTTTCAGTATTAGCATTGCTATTTTTCTAATACCTTGAATCCAGCTTTAGCACCAGACTGCAGGTCAGACTCTATGTTCCCTGGGTCCAGGTAGGCTATGCTCATCAGAAACCCTGGCCCGGTGAAGGCCCACAGCTTACGGAAACTAAACCCAATCTAGGAGAGAGAGGTTTTGAACATTCATGGCATATGACTTAATATGTTGAATGATTTGATGATGGTCGCAAGTCTTCTCAATTAGACACAAACAAATATTGGTCTAGTGCTCTACAAACTAAAACAAATTGGAAATGATAATTATCAATACAGGTTTATTGTATGGTACTTGGAGCGATGCCCAGGCGTCTTGGGTCCTCCATCTATACAGTACCTTGGTGTTGTCATCTGGAACAGGGACCTTCTGGTCAAAATAAGTACTAGCCACAGTTTCACTCTGTCCCTCTAAAAACACAGAGGGGGCGGAGAAACCTCTGTGTGTGTGAGTGGTCTGGATCATATCTTTCTCTCCTGCCATGTCACCCCCTGAAATATGAGGCAGACACGGTTGGTGTACAAAAAACAAAAACTCAGTGAAGACAATCAAGGTTTTGCGTTACCCACAATCCCAGAGTGGAGTTTACGACAAAGAGCTCTGCATTTTAATGCCAGTTGCAACATAGTAAATGATATCCAGGAAGATTATGTAGTTCCTGTCAATTTGCTGACAGGTATGAACTGGGTGACATCAACTACATTGTAAGAGGGTAGTTTTATTACCGGAGGAAAGTCATTATTGCTGTTGCTGGTTCTAATTTGATTACTATACTGTTCCAATTCTCTCTTATGTGGAAGAAGATTATGCCCTGCCAAGGACGTCCAGAATAATATTTTTTACAACCAAAAGCTCAATCGTATTATTCCCATATAAACCTAAAGTTATCACGTCTGCATGATGGCAGCTCTGCCAGTCTTTTGGAGATTTAGGTTTCCTGATACATCTGTTACACAAATGTGTATGGCATGGCACTAATGTCCCCACAAAATAAATGAACGTACCCTCTCCTCCAGTTTGACATGGCTCCTGATCAGAGGGAACGCTGGGAGGAAGAGAGGAGATGTGGATGTCCTCAGGAAGGGGGTTTCTGTCTGGAAGCACCAGTAATTATTTAGGGATTACACTCAGTTACATGATCGCAGTGCAGACAAAACAAATCCTTCACACACAGAAAACCGTGAGAACAAGTATATAGACAGTCATTAGGCTAGCCCTATACTTAACAATAAGGGGGCTAGTCTGATCAAGACCCCAGAGTAAAGTTATTGCTGCGAGAATTACATATTCGAAAATGCCAGCCCACCAAAATTGGTTAATTGGTATAAAGTTAAAGTTATGACACAATGGTTTTTGCCATCAGAAACAGCAAGAATACTAAACCAGTTAGAAATCGGTAACAAAGATAATAAAAGGTTTGAAGCAACTTTTGAATTTAACAGACATATTTTTCTCTAGACTTTCAGTCAGATTACATGTGCAGCCAACCATTCAAGAGGATTTCATTAAAACTTTCTATGCTGTCTGTCTCACAGTCTCGGTGACCCCTGTGGTGTAACATTACCGCGACAAACTTCTCACCTGATTTCAGAAAAGAGAACATTTTTGTAGATGTGCCAAATCGCTTCATTCTTTTTGAGCTCTATCAAACCTTTAACACATCAGATGAAACAGGTGGTGGGCTGAAGCCACATGCCGAGGAAATAGTCCATTTTAACTTCCCTGTTCCAAAAAACAGGACAGTTTTACAACGCTTATTCAAAGGTCTCTCCAACAGGTTCAACATCCATCGGTGACGAGTCAATGAAGGTGTGACTAAGTCCGGCAGGTAAAACCGAAATACAGGAGGGAGGGGACGAAAAAGTCACATTCCACTGCAACGTCTGACAAAGTGAACGTCCTAATCATGTGACCTACTTAGACTCTAACGTTAGAGTATCGTTAGTCTATATATATATAGGGGAAGGAAACTTTCTGCATTGATTAATCGAGACAGCCTACTGATCCTGATTGATGTTTGATGTTCAGGTTGATATTCATAATATTGATATTCATGTTATTTTCTATTTTGGTTAGCTATACTGATCTTTAGTAAAGAGACCTACTTGCTGGTATTTGGCGCCCTCTAGCAGCAGAAAGGAGTGGTGGTCTTAGGAAAAAAAACAATGGTTCAAGAGTAACCAGCAGCAGACCAGCAGTCAACCTCTAGGTGGCGACAAATGTTCGCCGAATTTAGATGGTGCCCAGGAGATGTTTTTGACCAATAACCCTAACCCTTTTAATAACCTACAGGGATGCAAATTAGCGCCAATCACCAATCAAATGGTGGTCAAATTTAACCGTGGCTCATTATCCTTATCCTATTCTCAATTGTACTACCAACTCCGGCAAGTATACACCTTGTGTTTAATTATTCTATTCTAATATAGAAGCTACTGCTTTTAATTTGGATTCTGAAAATCCGAATCCACTTGCCACAGTAGTCAAAGGAAGTTTCATGCACGGATAACAGTATAATACAAACGAATGGAAAAAGGAATGCCCCTCTATATTTACCCCAAGTTATTGTGTAAACCTAATATATTTTCTGACCAGATAAGAATAAAAAAACAACAACCAGGTAATGAATGCTATCACTAGGCTACAAGTGGGTAAAGAAGAGACACGATTGAGACTGAATAGTAGGGATCATTTGATCCCCATTTTAATCCAATAGTTTACTTGTTATCAAATCTGAATCAGCACACAGCAGCAACAATCTGTATTTTAGCTGAAATAGCTGTAACACACTGCCATTTGTCATGTTGACAAAAAGTTGGTGCAGTGAAATCAGATGTTGTAAAGTGTTTATTTTGGCAAGCACCATTCGAAATAGAGCAAATTTGTTATGTGCTTATGTTATGTGATGAAGGATAAAATTATATACCCATGCAAAATTCCCTGTGAAATGTACATACATATCTTTATTGCAGAAAGATTCAGTGTCATTGAAATCTTACTGATTTCTTCTTTTTTATTTTTTTGGTCTTATGGTTTTGTTGTCATGTCTGTTTCTATCATGTCTGTATGTGGTGTGTTATTTTCAGTTTTCGGTCTGTTGATCAGCTTGTAGAAATTGAAAGATCATTATACATTGTTGATTGGAAATGCTTGGCATGTATTAAGTTACATGATTTCCTCTAAAATCATTCGTACATCCGTACAAAATCAAAGTGTGTTTTTAAAAAAAAAACAATAGATACAAACGAACCGAGAGAATCAAATGAAACAAAAATGTCTTTGTGCATCCTGATATTGAACTGGAAAAAACTTCTCATCGTCTTGGATTGAGTTATAAAGCCTGTTTACATTTTTTTTCTCACTTTTTTTTTATGTCTTACATACTTTTTCACCATAATCATCATCAGTTCTTCAATTATTGAAAAGGAGCATCTGGCTTCCTTCGTTATAAGAACCGAAAGGAGAAATCCTCGAGTTTGTGTTGTCTGTTGATGCTCCGGGCATCGCTCAGCTTCATCCTCGCAGGGCTCTTGTTACCTACATGAGTCTTTAGTACTCTATATTAGGTCCTTTATATTAGGTCCCCCCCCTTGACATTGGGACACACAGACAGTATATTTATATATATCCCGCGGCATACGCCCAGTTCCACTCATACGGTGGTGACCCTCATCACCACCTCCCGGTTGGCCGCTGAGCTGATCCGTGGGTCATTGGGCCGCAGCTGGCTCAGGATGTGCAAGATGGTGTATCCACAGTGGTGATTCAGAATAGTTCTTAACCTCCTGCTTTGTCGCCCTCCGCTGCTGCTGCCCAGGCCGTGGGGGTTGCTGCGGGAACCCCGGCCACCCGTCTTGCTGCTGGAACTCAGCGGGTCTCCCAAGTCTTTTGATTTCTCATAGTTCAGTACTTTCCATTGCTGATTGACAGCTTGCCATCGTTTGAAGATTCGGTACACCGACGAGCCCTCGTGGATTATAAGGCCTGGGCAGAAAACAAAAAGGGATGGGCGGACGGAGAGATGGGTGGAGAGACGGACGGAAAGGGACGGAGCGACGGGGAGATGGAAAGAACGGGGTACGGAATGAAGGAGAGAGTAAGCAAACAAACGAATTCAATCCGCTTGATACAAGGTTTTATGCAAGGCGGGCTCGCAAGCAAGAACATGCTGTATAGCTCATTCACTCACACACAAAGGAGGTTTCCATAGCGCTTGTAGATTAGAATAGTCACTTGGCAATAATCATAGTGCAGATATCTGATGCCATCTGTTCTTAGTGTTGTCTTACACAGGCAATTCACCATTCCTCAAAACCAGTCTACCAGGTTTCACTGCAGGTAGCCTGAAGCTGCTTTTGGATTGCCTCAGAAAAAGCAGAATCTCTTTTATTCTGCAAAACATCTGAAAATCTGATGTGTTGTTTTTGTGTGGGCTGTCATCTCACCACCCATGCACCCTACGTCCGTTTTTGTTGAGTTTCTGTGTGAGCGCGCGTGTCCTGATTAACCTACAAAGTGTGGACAATAGCCACGTTTTTTTTTTCCCCACTCTGCTTTGTCCTTGCATAATACAACCTATGTTTTTTGTGTTATTTTTCGAGCTACGTTCATCCTGTTTTCTTTGCAACTCTCATCCTTACATAATGCTTCCTTTGGTGCTCTATGTCATCTTTGGAGCCTAAGTACGTATTTTTAGCAAATGTTTTTGTAAGATTTCATCTTGTGTCGTCCATAGCGCTCGTACCTGTAGCCTATGCCTGTGCTTCCTACCATGTCTCTGTATGATTTTATGCATCACTAAGGGACTTACGCATTCGACGTATACATTTTTTCATGCAGTGTTTTTTGCGCGCTTTGACATTCTTCTTCCTCCTCCTCCCTTACCTATGCAGACGATATCCATGAAGCCGTACATGCCGTAACAGATCTGGAAGAGAAGGTCCTGGCGCTGCCACTTGGCAGAGGGACTGAGGGAGGACCAGATGAGCCAGGAGATACTGGCGATGAGGAACAGGGAACCCAGAATGATGGCGGCAATCTGCACCTTTTCTATCACTGTCAGAGAAATGGCCTGCCACTGTAGGGGAGACACACTATTATATGACACACGACCGTGTAGAGGAAAATGTGCAACGGTACAGTATGATGTATACAGACACGCGTGTGCGCGCACACACGCACACAAACACAAACAGCATCTTCTCAATAGCTTTTAGAGTCATTGGCTGTCTCTGAACAGGAGGGCAGAAGGACAGTGACGCAAAGGGGGAAAATGTGTCAGCACAATATGGCAAACAGTGTTCACACCGCGGTGACTGCCCAAGATTTGTTCTAGCAAAGAGCGTTGACTCTAATGGCCAAGTCTAACACAGCAGTAGTACAGAGTACATATCCTGTTTGTTCTGTACTTCATGTTGTATATGTTAGAAACTGTCTGTGTCAGCAGAATCTTTTTTTTATCTACGCGATAACATCTTTTCCGGCCCGATTTGTTCATGAATTCTGAATATGACAGCAAACAAGACGCGAGACGGGCGTACGTATCTCCGCACACGCCGAGAAGTAGATTACGTATTCACGTACTGTCCACTTTGTTTACACAATTGTTTGTCTCATTTCGTCCCTAGTCATAGACGGTGGACTTGTTTTGTAAGACTGATGAGAAGATTCACGGTTTTGTCAAACTGAACTGAGCCATGCTGTGCTTGCCTGTTTGCCAAATTACAATATCTTACAATGTGAGACAGATGCTGCAGTGACTGATTAGTTCAAATGTACTGTAGCAGGGGCAATGATGGGGCTGTGACGCATTGTTTCCCCTCAAATCTTTCCTAAAATCTGTGACGGGGATGTATTTCCCCTTTTTTTCCACTGACATTGGTCGGTGCCGTCTCCTCTCACCCCTGTGTAAATCTCCC
>OMKK01064066.1:1398-14063 GCA_900302305.1 Polymixia japonica
CGCGCGCACAATCTCACAGAAACCACTCCCACACACACACACACACACACACACACACACACACACACACACACACACACTCCATCATGCACACACATTACATCCAAAACCTTGGCTGTCAGGGGAATGACAATTGGGCAGATAATGGTTATTCATAATATTCATAAAAAATTATTCATAATGTTTTATGTAACAACTGTTGTCAAACAGTGTCAATGAGGAGAGGAAACTTTTAAGCAACTTGACCTTACTTTTGTGTAGCATTTAACAATGAAAAGTAAGACACAATATTTTTCAGCTATTTCATTTAAAATTGGTTTTAAAGGGGCTGAAAATAGTTAAAGTAACTATAAATGATCAAAGAGGGATGTATCCACTACACATCTACCAAATATATATTTGAATATAAAATATATGCATTCAAATTTTAATGTAATGTAAATAGCTATAATAACACACATTGCAAGTTAGACATAGACTGAAAAGAACGTGGTCGGGACCCCCCGCCACGCCACCGCTTTCGTTCCTCTCCGGGAGTCCGCGAGGTAGTTCTCATTTCAGGGAGACTCCCGGACGTCCCGGGAGACTTGGGATGTCTGCTGTATGTATGAGCCCGAAGAGGAGCCTCAACCGGCTTTAGCAGAAGTGGAAGAGGAGCGACCAAAACCAGCGTTCTGCACACATTGTTATAGAACGGAGAGTTTTAGCGAGTAACCTTAGTAGCTAACGTTGCTGCTAGCAAGCTAGGATTTCAACTTTTAGGATTTCAACAATATAGCAAGCGAGTGTTTGGCTCAGGCTTGAAGAGGCTGACAGAATAGTTTAACTGACCTCGAACTATGGGAAGAGATATGCAACGAGACAAAAAGATTTATTGGCCAGGAAGCCTCTTGACGACGGTATACAGATGCATGGACCCAATGGCTGAGAACCTGGTACTAAATTCAACTCCGCACAATACAATCCCCACATAGGAATAAATGGAAACGGATAGAGTGATATACTTCCAGATCGCGACCCTATCCCGGATAAGCGGATGACGATGGATGGATGGACTTCCAGATTGCAATTCAATTGACTTCCTCGCACCATTGCTGATGCTTAATACGTACCATAGCAACCATATACCACATGCTCAGAAGCAAACCGCAGATTTTCCTTTACAATCACTTTAAAATACCGCAACTCTCTCAGATGTGTAAACTATATTCAATTAAGGACTTGCAGTGCAAACAGCACAGAAATGAGAGCTTTTCTTTCCTTCGCAAAGTAAACTTGTATGAAACTTGCGCTTGCGCCCTCTTACCCAGAGTTCACTCTTTGATATTGTTCCCCATGATTGACCTTTCCCCTCTCTGCCATTTACCATTAGCTGGACTACCAGACTTGATGAATTTCGCTTTGATCCCTCGTAATTTCAGTGTCGTGTGTTTGCCGAGAGTGCGTACGTCTGGGCATACGTATAAAAGCCCTGCATGCGAGTGAGACTGTGTGTAACAATTACGGGCGGTTTCGGTCTTTCAAGTTACATCGGTAAAAACTGGCAAGGCGCGCAGACTCCAGATAAAGACAAAATTACAACTCTGCACGCAATGCAACACGACTCCTTTCCTTTACATGGGGCAAAGAGAGAGAGAGAGGGGGGGGTGTCGTCTTATGTTCTCTGTTGGGATGTTAAACTGAACACCTCCTCCAACACTGGCTCCGCTCCACGTTAGCCCTCCTCGCAGTTACATAACCACGCCCCGGTGGAACAGTGGAAACAATTATGTTTGGGCACATGTCCAGCGTCATTTATTTTTTACACACATTGACCAAATACACGCAGAGAAGCCGCGCATATGAATGTACGGCAAGAAGCGCTTACTCGTGTGTGTGCGTAAACTAGCAGCAGATGATGGTCTAAGTGTTGATAGTCAATATGGAGATTGATGTGCTGGACGCCCAGAGTGAAAATACGTTGCCTGTGCAAAAACGTCAGGGACGGCTTCTGAATATCGCCTTGCGCCCCGTCTAGCCCTCAGAACCGCCTCGATTTGTCTGGGGCACGGACTCAACAAGGCGTTGAGAGCTTTCCACGGGGATGCTGGACTCCCAATGCTTCCCGTAGTCATGAGGGAGGGATCTCTACTACGAATGCCTTGATCCATCTCATCCGACAGATGTTCGGTTGGATTGAGTTCTGGTGATCGGTCAGGCTTCTTCATTAAGCTGAATTCATTGTCATGTTTCACGGAATCATTCCTGGACAATCTTAACCTTGTGGCATGAGGTGTTATCCTGCTGAAAAACAATCCACTCACAGATTGATACACTGCTGCCATGAAGGGGTGCACCTAACTGGCAATGATGTTCAGATATCCCAGCGGCATTCAAATGTTGCTTTCATCGAGCGGCCCAGCGTGTGCCATGAAAACACATCCCACGACATCACAACACCACACACCAGTTTGCATTGTCGACAGATGGTTTGATGGATGCATGGACTCGTGCGGTTTTCTCCGTACCCTAGACCTCCCATCGGTGCGTAACAGCGGGAGCCAGTATTCATCAGAACAGGCGACGTTTTTCCAATTCTCCGGTGTGCAATGTTTTCCTTCCTCCTCTGCAGCCGCAGTTTCAGTTTTGATGAGTCGTACAACCTTTTATGGGTCTTTCGGCACCAATGTCATCCTGCACTGTGAGTTGACTAACTGCAGACCGTCTGTTGTTCTGCACAGTTTGTGTCAGCCTCCTTTGACCTCTTTTGTCAATGAGCTGTTTTTCACCACTGTCCTGCCGTTGGCTGGCTTTTTGGGTGTTGGACCATTCTAGATACACATGGCACACTGTTGAGCATTAAAAAACCCAGCAGCATTGCAGTTCATGACACATTCAAACCAACACACCTGGCACATACGACTGTATCACACCCCGTTCTTTTTTCTTGAACATTCTCCCTCACATACACGATCCATATCCCCTTAAAAATCCTTCTTTAACCCATTTCCTCTCCTTCATCTACACTGATTAAAGTGGATTTAACAGGTGACATCAAACTAGGGGTCATAGCTTGCACCTGGATTCACCTGGTCAGTCGATTTCAAGGAAAGAGCAAAAGAGCAGAGGTCCCTAATATTTTTAATATGTACTCTTATGTACTCTCAGTACATGTGAGTTCACACAGTCTGTCAGAAGATGCTTGTTCGCTGGCCTGTGTAACTTATTTCTACGGCAGAGGATCTGGTTGACATGGAAACCTTCACAAAGGCTGAGAAGGTCAGTGAATGAACCTATTTGAGCTTATACAATCTCAGGAGCTGTGTGTCTGCATCCATGTAAGAGGGAAATAACAGAACGAATTAAATAGCACCACTGAATGTGACGTTTAATTTATCATTTTTTAATGAATTATAATAGTTCTAGCTAGCTAGCTGATGCTAATTTGGTGCTGCTAGTAGAATAAGCTTAATTTCCTACATCACAAACTACACATACTACAAGCAACCACTAGTAAATAATGCAAGGATCAGAGCCTTAGTGCTAATATTCGTTTGATGTGGAAGTTCTAGGAAAAGCAAAAAAAATTCATTTGAATTTTTCGATAACATCAACTTACAATATTCTGCATTCTTAGAACAAAGTAATAGAAAACAAAGGCAAGGACAAATGATAAAGACAAACGTCTTTGTTTTTAACATGTAGGTCACTGAGTCAGGCTGAACCTGAAAGGCTGTGTTGCTATGCAATTGTGTGAGTGAGAGAATGTCATTAGGGCTGTGATGACTGAATGTGCGTATGTGCCTGTTCAGGCTTGAGAGAGAGAGAGAGAGAGAGAGAGAGAGAGAGAGAGAGAGAGAGAGAGAGAGAGAGAGAGAGAGAGCTTTTTAATAAGAGTAAAGGTTGCTGTGGATGAGTACATTTAAGTACTGGAAGTGTGTGTACAGTGATACACACTGCACAAGTGAATCTGTGTGTGTGTGTGTGTGTGTGTGTGTGTGTGTGTTGAGCAGTGAGGGACAGTTTTCATCACTCCTCAATTCAGATCATTCCAGAAGCACGCGTTGTGGACATCAGGCCATTCCACAAGGAGAAGGAGTTGCAGTGTTTCTTGTTCTAATCTCAGAGAATGAGTTGGCATCAGCTGTGCAGCTTCTTACCAGTAACAAAGGCCCTGATTTAGGGCCACTCTGGGACTCTGCTTTGAGACTAGACAACTAGTCTGTGCAGGTTACAGTATAGAGACACACCACAAAACCAATCATGCTGAGTTAACCAGCTTCGTTTTCCATACAGATGCATTGGGGCCATCATGTAGAGTTGGCAAACGAATGGAGCAAGACACAGTGAACATTAAAAGTGGGGTTATTCTGCCCCCTAAAGGACAACAGCGGCAGTGTTCAAAGTTAACAATAATGTACAGCATTGCTCCAAACGGCAGCTGGTTTGCCAGACCAAGTACAGTTGACCTATACAGTAATTCCCTTGCTAGTCTCCAAAGGCAAACATATTTATGATGGTCTGTCTGGAATGGTCTAAAACTTCTATAAGGATGTAGAGCGCAGATTTTCAGTATGAGAAACAGCCCCCTGCTGGTTAAAAGCAGACCAGCAAGTAGCACTGCACTTTCAACACTCCTGTCCTATTCTAATCAGCCAATAACTGGGAATTTTCCACACAAGCGTCATTCAAGCCTACTCCAAAAAGTTGGAGTTGACATGCCCATTCAAATCACTTCCTGGTTGATTTAAGCAGTAGTTCACTGGATGGAGAGTTTGGATCAGATGGTGTAAAGTTGCTACAGAATACTAATCATCTAGAACTAAAACAATGTTTACCATTCTAATATCTCCCACAACATCATGTGATCAAAGATTTACGTTTGAGTACTGTGCATCAGTGCGATGATGGACAGATTGTTTTCTCTGGGCCCTCTGGGCTCATGGAATTGCTTATTTTTGGAATTGGAAGTTGGAGTTGGAACGGCAGTACAAAACGGGTGTCAATAATATACCTTGAATGTCTAATCTCAAACGTTTACTATGGGTGCTGATATACATTTAATATCAAAGTCACCATGGCAGCAACCGGCAGAATATCAAACAGATTCTTAACCAATTTCGAGCTCAATAGCATAAAGCCTATGGGATCAAATGGCCTATAGAAGTCTAAGGTCAGAGACGAGGTTAAATATGAGTAAACAACCACTTCCTCCCTACGGGTAAATCTGCACCTGGCCTTCTCATTACTGTTTGGTCTGAAACTGCTCGGCAACAGGAGAACATGTGGTCCATTTAGCGCTGCTAGCCTGTCACTGTCTCTCTCTTTCTCATAAACACACACAAACGCAGACCACCGCATGCATGTGCACGCATCACTGACGCACACACGCGCACGCGCACACACACACACACACACACACACACACACACATAAAGAGCTCTGGGAAAAAATGCACCGGCCAAAACAGGCTGGATGGAGCATCTCCCTAGCTTATGAGTAAGTATTCTGGCATTGCCTTCTCTGAAGAATACAGGGAGTTAACTTAACAAAGGTCCATGCGCAGCTGCATATGCTCACACACTCACGCACACACACACACACACACACAAGGCGAAAAAGCGAAAGAGTTGGCCGCGCAGCGCGTCTCCCACTGCTGCTACAAGCAGAGAAATACAACGTCCGCTCCACCTATCCACAGGGAGGGACCGGGACTCTGCTTATTTATGACACGCTGACACTTTGATCCTCTTCGATTTCACGGCTCAGACAGCTTGTTTTCGTCTCTCTCTCCCCCCTTCTCTGTCACATCCATCTCCCACTATCAGCCTCGGGACAAATTACCTGCCTCTCTCTCTGGCTTTCGCTTCTCGCGTCGTTCGTGTTCATCCCCGCGCTCTTATGCGCCAGACCGATGTGCGTGTCAGGTTAAAGCAGCCGGCGTTATCGACGCAAAAGACAAATGTTAGGCCTGTATGGGCCGTTTTCTCCCTCCCTCCCTCCTCATTTTTTTTTTTTGCCATTCCTGTCTCCCCGGGGTCTTCACCTGGGGGCCCTGGGCCCTGCGAGGCCCTCTGGAGCTCCGCCACGCACTGCGGGGAGCGGGACATTAATCATAGGGGGAGAAAAAGGAGGGAGGGAGGCAGGAGGAGGAGGAAAGGGCAGCGGGGTTGTTCTGCTTTCCTACCATGGTTTCTCCGGTTCCTCCCTCCCTCTCAGGATTCTAAATCTCTCGCAGTCTAAAGAGTCATCACCCCTCAAGCTCCTCCAAGCCACCCATGTCCCGCCGCTGTAATGGAGGGGCCAGACCCACATTAACACATGCGCACGCACGCGCACGTACACACGCATATACCTAAAAGCAGGCAACCTGCAAGCAGCTCGAACACAAATCAGGTAAAAGAAGACCCGCTGAAAACATCTGATGTCAAACTTCTAGAAAATGCAAGGAGTACAGTGTATTATATTATTACGGCTGATATGATATTGGCTTGTGCAAGGTATTGCCAAAATAAGATTCCTGGAACACAGAGTGGTAAACCTGCATTGCGAAAGACTATGTGAGAGTGTGCCAAGGAGTCCTGGGACAGGAAAGGTTAAGGGACAATGTGCGGGGGAACAATTAATAAAGCTAAGCTAAGAAACATCTGTTTTGTACGCACGTACGCACCGACTATGTACAGTGGATCGAAGTTCACGAGAGCAGCCTTCGTTTCTGATCAATAAACTCCTCATACGCAAAGACTCTTGACTCCGATCTCTTCTTCGAAATGGCATTTGCGCCATGGCGAGAGCAGGTCTCTGCGCTGCTTACGAAGCGGCAGGTCGCTGGAGGCGAGAGGAGGAGGGGGTCTGTTGGGGGCCAGCTCTTATTTTGATAGTCCCCCTGTCCTGGAGAAAAGGGCCTCTGTTCTGTTTGTTTTCCAAGGAGAAACATCTGTGGTGCTCCTGAGAGCAACATACCCGTCTAGAGTTACACGCTGCGCTAACGTACGAGAACGCATAAACACATGTGCGTGGTTCTGACGCATAAACATGCACGCAAACACGTCAAGGGGGTCGCGCCCTCACGCAAAAAAACAAGGAACATGCAAATCTGCAGCTAATGTCTGCAGTGGGAGGACATCTACAACTGATATCTGCATCGTAAGGCTTGCGTTTAATTATCAGATAGCACAGGAATCCCGGAGAACTTCAAAGGCATCCTTAGGAATGTCACTTGAAGCCTGGGTTGTTGGGGCCCTCTCACCACGGCCGATGTATATTTCGGTGTGAGCAAAGACCGAGGGTGATGTAAGGCTGACCTAAGTCTATAGCAATAGTTGGACGGACAGCTTCATTGTTTCTTGGCAGCGGCTGGAGTTTGCGTTGTATTACTACCTATTGAACCAAGAAATCCAAGGCTCAAAAACAACTCTTGTGAAAATATTGTGTAAGCGCTAACATATTGCATTTGGCATGAGCATCTGGCCTTTGTCACAGGCTCCTTTTTTCCATTAGAAAAAAAAAAAAAATCCATCTTCAGGCCTTTTCCAGTGTGGGAAGTGGTGTAGTTCAGTGCCTACCGCTCACCCTGATGTTCTGAGGACAGGGGGGAAATCACACCACTTCACTTGGAACCATAGACAAATGCGTTCTCAGAGAAATGCTTTCATCACAGAGAGGGGATCTGATCTTATCTCCTGCTCCTTTCCTCCGCATCTCCAAGAAGTCCTCAACGCCGCCGCTGGGGGGCACTATTACACTGCCGATGGGAGAGCCGCGGCCCTCTGGCCTCCCACACACACACAGACACGCACACACACTACACACACACACACACCATCTCCTCCCCCTACTCCTAAACACTACTGCCACGACAGAGCTGTTTTCTCTCATTCTCCTGTGGGAGATTAGCATCATTTTTTTACTGTGTCCAACTTCTCAGTTTCAGATAGAACAGGACGGTTGTGGCCCAGATGTAAAGAGACCAATACTAAACCTGCTGAAACATGGTCGCTCTCTCTCTCCTCCTCCTCCTCCACTTTTTATGCACTTTCCTGTTCCTATTTTTACTCCATCCCTCCCTTCAACGTTGGCTATTCCGTTAGGGAAGAAAGAGAAAGAAAAAAAAAAGAGCGCCGACACGTACATATTCCGTTGTAGTCTTTACACCTTCTTTGCATATCGAATGAGCCGCCACCAAGCTAGCTGAAGAGCTAGGCCCAGCCGCAAGGCAGCGCAGCCGACGACAGGTCAGCGTGACCCAAAGCGAGCTCGGGGGACGAGGCTCCGTCCCTCTCGTCCCTCGTGACACGGAGAGCGGCGCAGAACCGCCGGCAGAGCCTAACGTGGATCTTCTGGGTTCCACCAGAGCGCTCCAAGAAGTGACATCACCGGGACAAGATGGCACCTCTGCCAGATGCAGAAGAGCTATAAAAGACTAAGATGGGGGAAAAAAAGTCCACTCTTTAAAAATAACGTTGAGCGAGTTACTTTACTGTAGTGTACATGGTTGAAGATACTTAAGGTACTGGAATGATTTAATCATCTTCCCGCTGTATGAATCTGAGAGGGTTCTGAGAGCTTTCTGCATAACTATATTCCAATCTATTGCACTGGTTTTTATTTTACAGTTTGCTTGACACTCATTGGTAATAAATGGATAGAAAAATCCATGAAATGACTGTTTACAGTCTAAGGAATGGTTTCTGTTATCAGTCCCTGAGTTCAGAACTGAATCAGGTAGGAGTAGCTTTATGCATTCTGCCCTCTGCATGGAGTTCATTGTAAAATGATTTAAATGTGAAAATGAGATCTGATCTTGGGGAGTTTAAATTGTTAATGAAAGGTCTTGCGGTAGACGCAGTAAAGAGCTGTCTTTGCTTCATCTCATATAAAGCGAAGACATCTAAGAGCCCTATCTAACATTAAAATAGCTTTAGTCTATGAGCCAGCAACAAACAATTGCCCTTTTGGAGCACTAATATACATTTAAAATAATACTGTGTTCTCTCTTTTCTTAGATGGAAACAGGAAGATTCTTAGATTGGAAAACATCCTTCCTTCTTCATGCGACTGTGACTTCATTGTTCTCTTGAAAGTCAAGGGGTTGAATAAAGTTGAAATAAATAAAAATAATTATTTTAAACATATTGTTACATAAAAACATCTAAGTTTGGTCAACAAATGGTTAATTTTTTTTTTTAATATGACCATTATGAATTAAAACATTGTGATGTACAAGTTCCACAGACATCACGGGCACGATAAGTGAATGTAAGTTGTTCAGTGGGTCAAAGGGCTTGGTAGCCTGATGGCAAATGTTCAACCCCGCCAAGCAGGAAGCATGATGATGTGCATCACAGCCAGTCTGGCCCGCACAGTTCATGCCATGAGAGTAGCCTGAAACAATATACTAATGAGACCAGGGCTTAGAGGGGAGGCCCGAGGACATCGTCACTGGGGGGATGGACCTTGAATTATGGAGAGAGACAGACATGGTGGAGGAGCATCTCCCAATCCAAGGCCACTTGGTCACTCCCTCGAACTCAACCAGAGGACCTGGTGTCCAACACATGTGGATGTAACTGCAAGCTGTGTTGTGTGTAAGGCAATTTCAACGGACTATCACTGAAGACTAATACTGACAGCCATGATTACAAAAAGAAAGAGAGAGGTTGTATCTGTGGCATAGGAATTCGGTTGAACATTTAAATGAGATTCATTTTTCAATTATTTAAAATTAAATGTTCAAATCTTTAATAACCAGGAACCAAGTGCATATAAGGTAAATGTTAATAGACATGTATATTAACTTCTTCCAAGATAATCCATAGTTCATGTTTAACAAGCATTAAGCAAGAGTTAGAAAAATGAAAGAATGATGAGGTCCCTGATACTGTAGGAAGATTTAGATGTCCCCACCCTCCTGTTAATACAGTTTGTGAAAATAGAGACTAGAACCACTGGTCAGGTCAAGTCACATGGCCACATACATTTTGCTCTGAATTAAGACAAAAAGCGGTCTGAAGTCAGCACTGTTATTCTTAGATCCGTAAGGCACGTGGCCCTTGAACGCCACACGTTAGCTTTCATTTCTCAGAGCCCTTTTGTATTCCACGGCCATTTTGTGCCCCTGACCTATTTCAGAAAGCTCCATTTGAGCGAGAGCAGAGGGCGTTCTGTAAGTGTACACCCCCTGAATGAATAAGCACTTCCTGTTTCAGATGGGGTTTGGGGTGCTAAGGGGGGTACGAACCTGAAATGTATACAGTCACGTCCGACTCTAATGCTATTTCTCTCTCTCTCTCTCTCTCTCCCCGCGAACAACGGCGGTCCGAGAGCAGAGAGCACTATTTCTACCAAGCTCACAATAGTTCACATCACTCTCAGACAATCCAGCTCAACATCTCACACGCTTATTTCATTATTGCATGGCTCTATCGTGCAAAAAACTTTATTGGAGTGTATATCAAATTAATGGCTACTTTTACAACTGCAATAGAAACACTCTGTTTCCATTAAATCACCTAAAGTAAACAAAAAGATTTGGTTTCAGAGGGAAAATCGTCGTGGACATGGCGAGGGAGAGGGGGAGAAGGAGAAGAAGACAAAGAGGAGGAATGTTTATTTATTGTGTAAGAAAAAGGGCTTTGAATATGTTTAATGGCGACACTAGTGAGGACAGAGAAGCTCACACAAACCCAAATACATACGGGTTTGCATACACACAGACGCACGCACGTGCACGCACACACACACAAACTAGACAGGAGGAGACATCGAAAGAAGAGTGGCGTGACTGATGAAAAGATGTGATTAACCTTTGATCTTCTCTTTATACTGTATGTGTGTGTGTGCATAAATGTGCATGCATGCTCATGTCTGGAAGAGCAAGAGTAAGAGTTTGTGTATGAACATTGTGTGCGTGTGTGTGCGTGTGTGTTCAATGATAACTGTGATGTTCGGCTGGCTGCTCTCAGGGGAGCGAGAGAGAGAGAGAGAATGTTGACGATGTTCAGATCTTCTGATAACGGGTGCAGGGAAAGTTGCGTATGTGTGTGTGTGTGTGCGCGTGCGTGTGTGTGTGTTGGGGAGGGTGGATGAGTAGCCTCTCCCCTCTGGTGGTCCCTGGGTGCTGCTGGTCTGAGTTACGCGGGGCCCGGCGGGGGGACCGCGGGGCGGACAGGAGAGTGTTTGTTTGTGTCTGATCTCTGAAACCGCAGTGACCTGGGACGAAGCATGGGAACGCACAGGCCTTCTAGAGATTGAGAGAGAGTGAGAGAGAGAGATAGATAAGTGAGTGAGAGAGAGAGAGAGCACTAGAATAAGAGACGATGGAGGAGAGAGAGAGAGAGAATGTGCGTGTGTGTGGGAAAGCAGAAAAGCCAGATTAAATCTTTCTATATGTAAGTGTGACTGCGAGTGTGTATTTGTGTGAGCAAGTCCATGTATGACTGTTTATTGACTCTACAAAACCATCACTGCAGCGGCAGGCAGAGTGGATGCGCAGTGTGACTGTGAGAGAGAGCTGTGGGTTTCATTTGATACCTGAAAGCCAAATAAACCATCCAGACCTGCCAGATCTGAACACAGACCATGAAATAAACTCTACTGATATCTGAGATGCTTGCTCTGTTTACTAGCTGATCAGTCAAACACCACACACACACAAATACACACACACAAATACACACACACACACACACCCACCCACACACCCACAATGAATCCATGTGCATTTACAAACATATACACTCTTTTGCACACATAGCAACGGAGAACAATACCTTTCCTATATAAAAAAAACATCCAATAACTACAGATTTCTGTATCTTACAGATGTTATGTTGTTATGTTATGTTATGTTATGATGTAATATGGCATAAGAGTAAAAAGGACCGGAGTGGAGCGCAGCACCAAATGGACTTGTTTTTAGCTGTGAAGACGGTATTCGATGGTCATAAGTCTCTGTGAAGGGTAGAGAGGGGTGGGACATAACAGAGACCAGAGATTGAAGCCACATGTTGCGGCGCGGTGGAGATCACGCACACACACACACAGTGACTGATTGATTAATGCAGAGATTTTGATTTTTTTTTTCCCTCTCTCCCCGACGTTCCACAGCGAAGCCAGAGCAGATGACAACGTATCGATCATAACCTGTAGCACAACTTAGGGGGATGCCGCACTCGTACAGTTCGCTCTTCGTCTGCAACACGCGCACGGCCGCGAGCGTGCACGCCGAGACGCGCACATGCACACGCACTTTACTGTGACTCACTCTCACCCAGCGATTCAGACAGATTGTTCTGCTGTGGGGTGACTCACCGGGGATGCAGACAGAAGAGGAGTGATGAGGTGACGAGCCGGGCTGCGCTCACAATGACAGAAGACTTCGATAGAGAGCAGAGAAAAGAGACGCCGAGCCTACATCGCACACTCCCCAGGCTTAAGACATACTTTAAGAGCTAAAAGGTGAGAACTCCCAGCGGCGGAGACAATTTCGCTCTCCGCTGATGACTGTTCTTTTTCAAAAAAACGCCTTTGCGATGCCACAGTTCGACCCGCGGGGATCGATGAGGCTGGGGGACACGGGGCCGTGTGGGATGAAGCTTTCAGCTCCCGAAGATCTCAGAGGCAGTGAGGTGCATCATGGGAGGCAAACATGTGCAAGCAAAAAAACCCAAAACAAAACAAAACAA
>OMKK01064073.1:0-17908 GCA_900302305.1 Polymixia japonica
AAGCACCGTGGGAACAAATCTCACTCACAAATTTCTCACTCTAAAAAAATATATATATATATATATATATATATATATATTGTTGCGTATCGAATATCGCCACTAGCTTCAAAAATATCTTTTCGGCCATATCGCCCAGTCCTAACACTACCTCGCCTTCCCACGGCCATCTCTCATACCCCTTTCACACCAAAGCATCGACCCGGGTAAAAGCCATGTCTGCTGTTGGTGTGTGGGTCGACGTGGGTTATTCGACCCAGGTCCACGACCCTGGTCTAGACCTGGGTTCTATGCGGGTCAGACACGGCCTGGCTTTGGTATGAAATGGGGAACACAAGTTCATCGACGTGGGGGAGGCGCAATAATACAAACGCAAGTTAACGCCACCTGGTAAACAAACCTCTGTACTTTCAAGCTGCAGGCGAATTTACGAGTTGAAACAATGGACAATTGGCAAGATTCAGAAGTGAGAGAGCTTCTGTCCATTCGAGGGGAAGAAGAGATAAAAACACAAATTACAGGCACAGTAAAAGACTGTTATATGTGTCGAATCTCCAGATTTTTGTAAACAAACTTTGAAACGCCTGCTTTTTATGACGTTGAAATGCGATGACCCTGTGACGTAAATGTAAGTCAACTTTCGGATGCGGGTCTGGTGCGAAGGGCGACGACCCAGGACTTAAACGTGACCATAGTGTGGTTTGAATGGGTGCAATGCGGGTTGCACCCGTGTTCAATATCCCATGTAAAACCTGGGGTTTTTGTGTGAAAGGGGTGTCAGTTTGGCTGTTGCCAGTTCAGTCAGTGTGTATTAAGTGAATGAAAATGACTGAGCTTATCAATGTTGAGTTCAAACAGTGGTTGTTGGCTAGAGAAACTGGCAAACACAAGTCTAAACCGGCATTTTCAGTGTTTTCAGTTGAACGAGTGAATGCAAGCACCCTCTAGTGGGTAGAAAATATTATATATTTTACGTTTAATCATTATATTTCTAGTAATGAAATTGCTTGCATAAAAACACTTCATTACTTGATAAGATTAAAAAATGCCCAAATTTAATCCAACAAACGTATACACAGATATATTTAGTTTATAGATTTGATTATACATAAATAAGTAGTATACTCATGAATGATTAATGTAATTAAATTCTATCCCTTTCTCCCTGTGGGCTCTGGGTCCTGGGAAGTAGCAGAACTATCGAGCTCCCACCCTTTCAAGGTTACCCCAGTGTGCCCAGCGGCAGCCAGGAAAGTCATAAAGCTTATAAGGCATGCCGTTTCCTCATTGGTGCATAGATGAAAGGCACAAAATGTACAGCTTTATTACTGTACGCCATTGTTATACAGTTGCTTATCTACATTTGTTCTCACACTATATTCAAGGCAGTATGAGTTACTATAAGCAAAGCCGGCTTTAAAGGCTGTAAGCAAACTGTCGCTTACCCCTATGGGAAATTACCACACGTAAACTATCAAGCTAGCAGGCCCATAGAGCTGTGAGTGCAACAACTTAGCATTTCTTCTGAATTCCCTATTAGCATTTGAGTAATATTTGGTGACGTAGGTGCCATATTGGTCAAATAAATGCTGTCTACTTATATTTGTTGGAGTTCCGACTAAATCTGTCCATCGCCAGCACCGTGTACTCTGTTGCCCACCATTACAGTGCTCAAATTGACGCATTTCCAAGTAGATTATGCAGCAGTGATGCATTATGACACACCTCAGTGCATCTCGCAATCTTAAGTGCATCCTTGGCGTACTCTAAACATATTGCAAATGTCCTAGTCCCATAATTGGAAGTGGTGTGAATTTTTGATCAAAGCTGATATAAGGGCAGCCCAAATGGCTTCAAGATTTCACTGTTGTTAATTTATGGTCACTTAGTATCTTGAGTCTGGGAGGGAATGTGAAAAGGGATATGATTCAAAGGCTTATTATATTATATTCCTCATATAAAGAAAAGTCACTCAACACTACATTTTAGTTATGAAAATCACCATACAGGGCTCAGTAAAAACAAAAAAGCAGGAAGTCCAAAATTGGCCCTTCTGCCTAAGCCTGATTGAACTGATCATAGCTTTCTTAGTGCTATTTACATGAGGGTCAACTGGCCTTCACTGACCTGACTTTCCTCATTCTTAGGTACCGTAGTGAGAAGATGACAATGGGTTATGCAGAGTACATCGCCCACCGCCAGCACCATCACTACCAGAATGGCATTGGGCACCCTCTACCCCCCTACAACCATTATTCCTGACAGCGAGCCGCATGACCAATCATTGGACCTCTCTGCGGACCTTTTCCCAGGAGAGCCTGCCCCCTCCTGGTCTAGTTATTTCTACTACTGTACCATTTTATGATGATAGTTTCCGTTGCCATGCTGGCCGTCTCCCAGACGTTGACATGGCAACGGGTGGCAACAAAGCATCATTTGATTATGGAAAGAAATCAACATTTTTCTTTTTATTTACCTGCAGTTAAGTTTTTTGCAGCATATATATATATCTATAACGTAACTATAACCCCTTTCATTCATATTTTTGAAAATTAAACCAATACAACATTTTTTAAAGTCTTTTCAGCAAACCTAATCAGGTTTTTGATTCTGTGGATGGAAGGAAGTCTCTTATGGTGGATTAGTCTCGCTCTTATATTCTTTAGGCTTTGCTACAATTTTACATTTATTTGGGGAAATATGCTTCTTTTCTCTATCCTAATAGCCAGACATTATGTATACCATGTAGCAAGGCAACTGCAGTTCTGAAAGGCTGTACCTTCTCTATTTCATGATTCCTCTCAAAAAGTGATTGACTGTTAAGGTTGGTTTGGCCTTGTATACTCTTGTAGTGTTGTAGTTGAAAATAGATATTGGGATCTGTATACTCATAAGTGTAGATTGTAGGGTTATGATGCCACTTAATCAGCGTTTGCTGGTTGTGTTTGTTTAGCTCACAATTACATGTGTGCTTTTCTGTGTGTGGATAGAGACTTTGGTCTGCCAGAAGATGAAAACCGCTGGAGTAAATTAGAAATTGGATCACGCCAAAAGATTCCCTACAGCTGCCCCCCCCCAACCCCCCGAATGGTGTTTTGTGATGGAACCTGTAAAACTTGAACTGCATTTGTTTGGCTAGTTACAACTACTTTTTTTTTTAAACTATCAAATGTGAGATAATTGTGGAGGAAGCCATTTTGTCTGAGGATCAACATGTCAAAGCTGGTTGTCAAGCTGTTAATCAGCTTCGTAAAATACACTACAAGTGGGTTTGATTCCCCACACTTGGGGTGAATAGCGATTCTTGTGGGGGGATAGGGGAGCAGACATGACTGCAGATCCAGAGAAATAATTTACTTGATTGAAGGATGCTTATATTTTAAGTTACTGTGTCTGTTGGTTTCAGAGTTTACTGGCAGGGAGTCTATTGACAGGGACATGCTATAACTACTAAAAGCCATATTCTCTTTTTAATCCACGCATTGTAAGACTAGTTGGTTGGCTTGAAGTGTTTGCTTTCAATGCCGTTTAATTGGTAACCTCTAATATATCGGGTCTTCTAAGTCTGAATCCAAACTTATACCATTGCTACCCCACTACATACTCGTTGAACCCGGCGGTCTAAATTAAGTTATTCATTTGATGCCCTTTCTTGTGCACCTGTGTCATTGAGGAGATATTCGCTTTCCTCTCAATTTAAGATCTATATTTCAGACTACAGCTCAGCATTATGGTATTTAATGCTGTCATATCCTTATTTGTCTCCAAGTATGGTTAGATTGTCGTTTTGAATAAAGATACAATACCACTTGATGCACGAACATTGTAAACTATGATCATGTGATAACACATTCAAATCTTAATGGACAGTTTGTTAAGCACTGCACGTCAATGTGCTTTTTCACGTAACGCACCTCTTGGATTTAGTTGTTGAAACTGCACCACCACACTTTTCTACAATACTCCTGTTCAGTGAGGACCAGTTGATCAATGTGTCTGTGCCACAGGAAATGTTGGGATTTTTGTATCTATTTTGTCAGCTGTTTGGCAGTAGGTTAGAGCCAACAAACAATTGAGTTTGTTTGAACAGAATCTCTGCAAGGGACCAGGCTGCTTACAGTTGAGGTCTTCAAAAAAAAAAAGCCAGGGCTTTGTAGGGACTAAAGAAGCCATTTCCCATACTAATGTTGCTTGTGAGTCGCATCCACACACATTAGGCTAGTTGGATTTTTTTTCAGCATGTTTAAACTGTTAAGGATCATCATGTGATCCATTGTATAGAGTTTGGTTTTAGTTTTGGTGACTGGAATTTTTGAGAGGTTCTTGTACTTGACCAACATCTTTTTTGAAACAGCCTTTACTAACTGACAGGTTATTTTTCTTTATGCAAAATGTCAAGGGCTTTGGCACTCCATCCACAGTAACCGGAAATGACCCAGATTTAAGTTGTGTTGCCTTAAATGATTTAATAAATGATGGACCAGTATATGGTGCTGTGAGTGTTCCTCAACTGTCCCATACTCTGCTGTTCAATAACCTCATCCTCAACCCACAGGGTAGAAAAGGACCCTTTTCCTTACAGGAATGCTAATGCTATCATATTTTCTGTAAAGCATATTCTTATATGCCTACAACAAATGTTTTGCTCGCATTTAGTCAAGCTGCTGGTTCTCAACACAGTTCCTCTTCAAATTAAGAGGAAATGGTAATCACATTTTTATGAAAAATCCGCTACGGTATTATTCATTGACAAAACATTTTTATCATGAAACAAATTCAATTCAAAAGACAATTTCAAGTTTTTGCTCAATGCTATTCTTTACAGCAGACGAGAAAGTTAACATTTTCCACGTGGAACAGTCCAGCATTCATTTTTCTGGTCCATTAAATACAGCACAACCTGAATTTTCTGCTGCAAAACCAAATTGACCATGCTCTTTTACATAAATGTCTTTGTATACACATGCAATGTATTTTGTTGCATGTATGTATGAGTATGAGACCTATGGTTTTATCCATGATATGCTTGATCTATGGCTTAGACACTCTTATTAACCATTAAGAGATTTAGGAGACAAATATGGTGCTATTGGACCTCATGTTGGGGTGGTCACCGCTCATGTGACTGGTCATGCGGACTCATCGATCATATCATTACTTAAAGATGCGACATGTAAGATTTTCTCTCGAATATGTCAGTGTAAAATATGTTACGATGACACGTTCTTACTCTATTCTGAAACCCCACCTGACAGCGGGATGTTCTTGTTTGATACACAACAGAGGAAGAGGGAAAAGAGTTGATCTAATTTTCCAATAAAGAGCAGCCTCAAGGGGGTGTTAGAATGTACTGTTGGTGATAGTCATCCGATTTTACAATATATTAAGAGAAAATCCTACATGTGTTACCTTTAATATCCTTGATATATGCAGATCTGTTTAACAGGTGTTTTTCCTACCAATGTTAGTCGTCACCCCTGCAGGTTTGAAAGGACAAGAAGTCACAAATAACCTCCCTCCCCTAATTACTCCCTACACTGTGGCCCAACCTCATGGCCTAGTTTGTCAAGGTGTGATGTCTGTCATTCAGTAGATTGGTGGCAGTGAAAGTGGTTGTTGCCTTCATCAAATGCAAATTGTCCTGCAAGATTGGATGCTGCACTTAAGAGCACATCCACCATTTTCCTCTAGCTGTTGAATTGTAAATTTGACCCTATCCTATGGCAATTTTAGGTTTGATTTGTTGTCCAATGGAAGGTTCTATGATTTTGGGCTGTTATTCAGCTTTTGCTTTCAAAGCCTCTTAAACAGTGTAAAGCATTTCTCAATGAGTGTGACTTTACACATAACATTAATATTCAAATCACTTATATTTTGTTACCACCCACAGCCCAAAACTGTCTGGATCTTGACTATCGGTATCAGTTTCATTTAAGTTACAGTAGGTTGTTTCATGAAGAACACAGAATTTAGCATTGCATCTGTATTGATAACCATTTTAAGTATTGATACCTCATAGGATATTATAGGAAGGCATTTCTAGTTTGTTGTAGCAGAATGTCTTTTGGTTCCATACTAGGGTTAGAGTTCAGCCTCAGCATTCCTTGTGTGGTCATTCATATACTTTTGTGGAATGCTCAAGCTTGTGTTACCTTTGTATGTTTGACCGAACCAAAGATGCCACTGGCCATGCTCAAAATGCTGCTCTTCAGGCTTGGCTTCCTGTCCTTCCAAAAAACACCCCTGCAAAAGACAAAATGTTCTTTTTTTTCTGTGTGTTTCCTTTTTGTGTGACTTCTCAACTGTCTTGACTTATTAAGCAACCTTATTTTTCAATGAATTTTCATTGAGTCTATCTCTGAAGCCCTATGTTGTGGCATCAAGGACAGTGAAAATGGTTGCAAATCTTATCGTTACTTGTTTTGTTTATTATTATTATTATTATTGCTATAATTTACAAAAAAATGAAAATCCCATGGTGTGCCTCCTAGCTTTATGGGTTTCTAAATGTTTTTTTTCCCTAAAGACCAGCAGTTATACTTTATATAAAAGATGGATTTTTCCTTATTTTTATGCCATTAAAGATGAAAAAAAGCCTGTTTTCTTTACTCTGGACCCAGTAGCTGCACTGGTATACAATCGCACTGATAGATGAATACTAAAAAAAAAAAGAAGAAAAGAATAAATGAGTCAATAATAATAATGATAATGACAAATGAAATAAGAACTACAATAAACTTGTGTTTGGAACTTTTATTTAAAAAAATATATACAAAAAAAAAAAAAGAAAATGACTGTTTTTGTACATCAACATAAATTCTTTTCAAAAGAATATTTTGGATCTAGTTTCAAAATTATTTTAGTGGTTTTCTATGTTCTGAATATTTGAGACACTGAGTTCTAGGACACGTCACTGTACAAAATGATTTTTTCTGTTGCAGTGGCCTGATGGGCTGGGAGGGTTACCTGGCGTAACTCCTCATACCAACTTTTATTTCTCCTTGTTTTGTTTTTGGTTCTTTCTTTCTCTGCTTTAGTAACTTGAAAATGTTGATGGAATAATATGAACTGGGAATTTAAAATACATCCCCTGTAGAGCTAGATCCTTCCTTCCCTATTGAATTGCTGTTAGTGTGATGAGACTTGAAATGGGCATTTATTATGATAGTACGGCTCCCAAAAAAAAAAAGAAAAATTGAAAAAGAAACAAAAAAATGTGTGGGGAAGGTAAAAAAAATATATAGATGGGTTATCAGTGAGTATGTAAGCAATGGCTGTGAAGATGATAATGTAGTTTTAAACATTGTTATTACCTTTTAAAATCATTTATTCAATAAAAAATACAAAACCAATGGAAAAGAGAAAAATGTGTTGTGTTATATTTTCTGTTTTAGCATCTCATGAATCAAATAAATTAAACGCTTTGGGCATCATGTACTTGGATTTTATTTTCAGCTTGAGCAGAAGATCTGTACGCTTTGAAAAGGTCACCTGATTCATAGAAAATGTCTAGAATTTTAAAGGACCTTTAGAAGTTTTGGGCATACAAGAATAACTTTCATTTCCCTGCACAATAAAAATATCCTTATTTTTTCATTGGACAAAGGTCTCCTCTATGCAATGTGCAGTGCACAAAAATTATGGCTTTTATTGAAATGTATCAACACTGCTGATGTAGCATGTACTTTTGGGAGATAACTGATGGGAATTTGTTTTCAAGTTTCTGATTAACGTTATAGATTTTGACTTACCTATGTTTCTAAGATCTATTTTGATTGCAAGACCTTTCTGTAAGCGGAAACCATATTATTGAGAATAGTGTATATGTCAACACTCAATATTGCCTGGGGTGACAAATCAAAGAAAATGTAAGATTGCACTATATACACTTGTTTATTGAGGCCTTTGTGGGGGTAAAAAGGTGTTTTGAGCAGTGTGCATTTTGATATTCTACATTTAGACCTAGTAAACATGGGTTGAAAAAATATGTTCCATTAATTGGGTGATGAATGATATCCTTAAAACTGCTGGGAGAAATGTTTTGGGTATTAATTTATTTGGTTAGTTCTTTGTTACTAATAGCTAACCCTGTGTTAACATTTTATTTTCTTATTAACAATGCTTGATCCATGATCAATAGGTATGCTCAAAAACCTAGTACTTATTAAGGAAAGTAAAGTAGTAAAGTATTTAGTAATTTGGAATTAATCACAAACTAGTGTCAACTAACCATTGAAGGGTTGGCTAAACCTCATTTAATTAACGTAGTTAGTAAGCTACTATGCTAACACATGGTTACTTAAGGAAATAGTTAAGTGCTTAAGCATTAATCAAGGAACCATAATGTTAAGTCCTAACAGTTGTTCTACCATGAAGCCGTTTTAGTTATGGGGCAGAAAAGAAAAGGTAATTTACAGAGTGGATGCTGACCAACTGATAGACTGAAATCACTTTTATTGTCAATACAGCACAGTACAGATGAACCCATAAAAATACAAAAGTCTTTTCCCTTTTTATAGTTAAATATGTGCTACAGTAATACGCACATCCCTTATACTTGAAATGGGATGTAATGATTGAAGTGTTCCAATTATCAACCAAGGTTAATACTTTTTTCAATAATTTAACCAAAGTAACTCCATGCAGATCACTGGATGCAGTTTTTCCAGGAGGTACACAAAACATAATATGTGACGTATTACGGTTATACTGGTAGACTGAAATTAGGTTGCCCTGCAAGATACAATTTTATGCAAGTGTTATGGTGCATGATCCAAGCCTAGGTACATATTTTGTCAAGATCTTCCTAAACTTGGCGAATGTACTATATTTATACCAATAATACAATGAAGGTTACATCTTATTGAATATAGTCCAGGATAAGAAAACAACATCCCATCCCAGAGCACTGCACTTCAGTCAGCCTTTTAAATATCAGTGCTAAACAACATCATCATGTCCCCTATTCACAGAGATTGGAATGATCAGAATGGGCTCAATAGGTAAAAGAACTGCATGAGATGCCACTTTTATGTTATGTATGCTTCTTTAACCTCTACAGTTGTGTAGGTTAAGTGGGGACAAAAGGATACCACTTACAAGTTTATATTTTCAGTCATGACAACCTGCAACAGGTGATTACAAATGGCTAACAGAGGGCTACAACCATGGACCATAATTCTTCAAACAAACTATAAACAAGTTAGAACTTTTACAATATTTTACAGGTCATTGTCTTGTTGAAAGTCTTACAAAGATACAAATAAAATGGCAACATCATCCACTATCAACAAAACTAGCATAACTACTACACAAAGAAGTGAAAGTGTAACAATTACAGTTCAGTAGTGACATTAGGGTCAGTCCCATTTTCTGTCTTCGAAACACTACATTTACAAAAAGGCAGCTTGAGAAATCAAGTCTTCTCTCATTAAATTCACTTATTTATTCCGGAAAATTCTATTCCCAAAAAAGGCTAAATCTGGCCAGTTCCCAATGTTAACTACCAGCATTATGTCTTTCTATTATGATGGCGCATGCAAGTATTAATGCCAGCCAACTTTACCACTAAAAGAATGACACATAGATTCACTGATCCTGAAATGCTCACTTGTTACAGTAAAATCAGAAAAGATGCATTAAAATGTACATTTAAAAAAAGCCCCATGTAAGAGCAGGCAGTTGGAGAGAAAGGCTGTGCGTGTGCATTGTTTTGGACGTTCAGTCAACCTTCTTGTTGCGCAGTCGTACAGTATCTAACAAGTATCCGCAGATGGGACCTGTGTGTCGGGAGAGGAGGGTAAGAACCTTTCCGTGGACAAGTGTCAGTAGAGTCTGGTGGCCTGTGGCCCAAATCCGGTACCAAGGCCCATAAAATGGATCGGACACAGCTGGGCACAGCATGTTGTTAAGATTCACCTCAGTCACCTAGAGGCAAAGAGAGAAGAAGAAACAGGGAGAGAGAGAGAAGGAATGATGACAAAATCAAGTTTTTATACAGTCAAGTTTACAGTGTGCAGGTACCTCTTGTTTGGGCCGACATCTTCAGAAAGTAACTATATTTGTATAGATAAAATCTATGATATTAGTCTAGAAGATTAAGACAGTGCTGTTAAGGACTGAAAGACTTATGAATGAAACAAACGAATACATAGCATCTAGAAAACGCATTCAATATTTTGGAATTTTACTCCACAAATCTTATCACTAGAGAGGTTGGAGGATGAAATTCCATAGCATTTTAAAGCTCTTAATATTAGTATTGATCTGTATTGACCAATGCTGTATATTGTTGGATTTCTGGCTGTTTAATGATTTATGTCATTATGTCATTTTATGACTGAAGTTTGCATTCTTTGGCAAGCTATCCACTTTTCTACATTAGATTTACAGTATTGCTATAATCGTGAATGTATGTATGGACAAAAGTCTCATACTTCTCCTTGAAATTAAAGTACACATACTGTATCTAGAGATGAGGGTTAGGCTTAACCTGTTTGTACACTTTGTCCCAGTTAGGGAACACTTCATGAGGTGCTAATTATGTCTTTCATAGTGAACTATCATGTATGTCCAGCAGAGGACTCCATCTTACCAGGCCCAGACCCTGCAAGAAGATGAAGTGATAGAGAAACAGGATGCCATTGGAGAGGAGGGCCCACCACATGTCCCCCAGGGGCTCAGGCTTGTACACACCTGCAAAAAGAAACAGTCAAAAACATTTGAACTCATTTGTAGGTTAAAAAGAGGTACACAAAAAGTACCTTCACTGCCAGCTGGCCCACCTGGTTGCCTTCACAGTTCACAGTTCCCCATTTATGTGCTCATACCACAGCTCATACCACGTCAAATAAACTAGCAGATTGAAAGTCCCACTACTGTACAGCAAAGCTAACAACAGTGAGATGTGGAAAAGATCACAAAGTAAAAAATATCTAAAAATATATACTCTTCATTTCAGTGCAGCCAGTCCAGGTTGAATATTTCCTTTGTGGTAGTGCAATCTCATGTGAAAAATGAACCATGGAGCAATGGCAGGGAGTATCCATTCTTCTACTATAACTTAGAAATGACAGGCTGACATTTAATTGGCTTTTTCCAATTAAATGCACAAGTTACAAGGACACGGGAGGCAGCGAACATGACAGGGAAGATGTGACCACATTTTTTATTACTTGGCTCTGGTACTGAGACAAGGACAAGGCGATGTGCCAGACACTTATAAATGTTGGTATCTTACCTTTCCTTGTATTTGTACTTCGTCTTGTTTATATTTTAACTGTTACGCATATGTAGCATATAGTACAGATTTACTCAACTGAACAATACAAACCCTGAGTGACACATTGTAGGTTCATTTTCTTGATAGTTTATAAATTGCAGTGAAAACCTTATATTGATTTATGTTTACTTATACTTAAAAAAACCCCAAAATAAACATGATTAAGTACCTTTGTAGATGGTTCTAATTAAGAATGATGGCTATATGCATTAATTCTAGGCTTTAAATTAGAATTTCGGTAGGTAATTAATACATTTTTGGTAAAGTAACCACTGCATCTTGTGCAAGCAAAGTCATTGGCAGAACAAGACTGTTACATAATCTGCCAGAGTTTATAAAAGGGTAAGAATTTAGAAGTCAGTAGATGCAAATGCATATTTATGGTACCTAGCAGTCTGTCATTACATAACAAATTTCTTCAGACCACTCAGAAGAAAAAAAAACACATTCTAAATAGAATCCAGATTCCCTGGCTAAATGTAGGTGCAACATGCAGAATACGGGATTATTACTGTTTCACAGACATTGTAGATGAAGTCCTCTACAATCACAGCCAGAGGGCAAGCAAGCCTTATTTATATCAGGGGAAGGCCTCTTGTTTTTGACCATGGGGTTCCTAGGATTAAAGAGAAAGGTTTAATTTGTCCACGAGTGTGCGCTGCCTCGTATAAATATGGCTAGGGGAAGAGAGAGGCCTTCTCTTGACATTATAAAGTGCTCATTTGCTCTTTGGGCACGAGTGAAGAGAACTTCAGCTGCAGGGTCTGCGAAGGCACACTGATCCCATATCCTCTGCAGTACCCTGAGTGTATTGACAGACAGCAAACTACTTCAGATGAAAACGGAGGGGAATTGGTTGGAGTTGGAAGTGATGAGTAACTGTGAAGGTCTGATATCTTGAGTGGGAGTGAATGCAGATATCACAGATGTAATTACAAAGAGAAGCGCTCACCTCCTTTCCTCAGTAGGTAAATAGGCACCAGGTAGAGCATGGAGTGCTGGATGTAGTAGATCTCCTGCTCAAACGGTAGCTGAGGAGAGGATAAACAGAATTATATGAATTCAAACCAACATTGTTCCTAGAATATTTGATCATCCAAAGACAATGTATGAGGAGGGAATAGCTAAGAGTAGCATTACAGCGGTTTTACTTCCATTAATAATTAGTGAGAGAGGAGTTTAGGATGCTCGGCCACAATCTGATTAACTTGAAGCCTGACAAGACGGATTCTCGCAATCGTGATTCTCAACCGTTTCATTTCTTCTTTCTACTTTTATGTCTGGGGACCTGGTGTTACCAGTACCACAGCCACACGAACCTGGATCGCACCACATGATACATAGGGATATGAGTATTTGGGCTATGACATGCTTGATATTTTTAGACCTGAAACAGCACAATGACTCAGATAAAATTGCAAACTGTCAGCTTTAATTTCTTTTTCTTTAATTTCTGTTTCTTTTTTTTTCTGGCATATCAGAAGAACAGTTAAATTCAACAGAATATTCTTTTTTTTTTTTAAAATGAAGTCAAAATGTATTACTGTTTGACTTGTTAAAGCCTGCAACCTATGAACCATGTCCAGAAGAATTTATCTAGCTATTTGAAACATCAGTCACAGACGCACACCCCGAATGGCACTGAAGCTAACTTTTAAGGACATCTGACTTGCCTAGCAGCTGACACTAGCGTGGAGAAAAGAACAACTACTCTGAAAATGCACCATTATCCGAGATAAAAAGCATAAAGCACTCATCTGCCCTTTGGACATGATTGTGAAAAGACTTCACACCTCACGCCTTAGTCTGACTGCCAGAAAGCTGTCTAGTTACAGGGAATTACATTTAGTCTCTAAAAAATGTTGTAAGAATTTTGTAAGAAATCTTTTTCAAATAAATTTCTTTTAGTAAGAACAGAGAGTCATGCTTTTTTTTTAACAAGAAACATGACATTTCCCTAAATTCCTATATGTATGTGATAGAGGCTGGTTAATGAAGACCCAGAAATTTGGGTTCCCTTTGATCAGATGGATTTAAAGATATTGCACTTCCAAACAATCTATTTTTAAAGGAAGTGTCTGATTGGCTCCAGTTAATCCATTTCAAATTATCTTCATTTGGCAAACCTCCCTAAACAGATACATAAATCCTTCCAATCAGGCAGGGTTGCAGGATTTGAATCAGTAGCCTCTGGTTTGCTTCCACTTATAAAGTAGTTCTGCACGTTAAAATGTATTCTTCAAATACATACTCATAATCATTCATAATAAATATCATGTATTGATGACAACACAAAATATATTCTTATCCCAAGACATAATAAGACATAATACATTTGAAAACAGGTTAATAAAAACGGTCCTTTGACCATGAGGGACGTGGGACTTATTTCCCCGGAACTTTGTAATAACAAAGGCACTATTTGGGAACAGAGTATAAAAAAAGCAATCTATGGCCTGTTGGCTTTTAAGATGCCAACACAAAGGACAATGATATGGATTAGTTTTGCCATTTTGATTACTTACCAGTCTAGTATTGAGCACAGGGAACATCAGAGCCAGTAAAGCACCATTCAACATGTGGACCTGAAGTCTGATGAAACAAATATAAAAATATAACTTTACTTGACATTGAAGAATTCACTTCACATCAAAGGTGTGGATAAATTCATGTTGGGGCACTAAATGTACACTACACTACTTTATCAGGACAACACATTAAAGATCCTGGCAGCCTGCAGATCTAGCAGTCGCAGCAACATCTGCCCAAGACTCCTGGGAAAACGTTCAAAAATTTAATTCTATGTTTGTTTTGGAGAAATTGCATTTATCGCAACCATTGAGAAGTAGCACAAAAATTGCAACTATTCTATTGTGATTCCAATAAATTGGTTAGTAATTCAAGCTATTCAATCATAATTAGTATTAATTTGGACATATTTCAGCCTTTAGTTAAAAACAAAAACTGGAACACTTTCCTCTGGTACTGCTCCCATCTCACTCACCATTTGATATACACACAGTCTGTCTGTTCCCCCTACACACAGAGGGAGTGTGAAGCTTGTTTAGTTAACTTACAATGTTGCAGATCCATTGATTTGGCATGTAAACCCCAGGACCTTCTGTGTAAAAGCCTCAACATTAATTGATCTCCTCTGACTTAAATGTTCTTTGCATCTCTTGTCTTTCAGCTTTAAGCTACAATATGCAAATGTTCACCTTGAGGCAGCATGTATAACTGCTTTTCATATACGCTCAACTTCATTAACTCTCAGACTGCTCAAACTTTTTATTGATAGAAGCCTGGCAGCCAAGACTAAAATCTGTGATGTCACACTGGAGAATTACTCATTAAAGTCCCGTCCTAGTCATTATTTCTGGCTGCTTTCTTTTAGAGAAAATAATAATAATAAAAAATAAAAATAAAAATAATAATAATTTTTTGCCCTTTTTGGAATGCTAAAGAGCCAGTCACCATTCACTTCATTTGTTTGGGATGAGATGGAACTGCACTGGATAACTTGTGTATTATGTGGACTTAACTGGAGCTTCGACTGAGAGTCAGTAGATAATGATTACATTTTCAGGTAAACTATTCCTTTAAGTGTCACTTAAATATTTTTACCTTCCTCACATTAGGGATTTGGTGGGAGTGTTGCATATATTAAGAATTTATATGCATCGCTTTGTGGTAGATACAGCTAAAGTACAACAATAGTTCCTAAATAACATGGCATTCACTGACTACTTTTACACACACGTTTACATGCACACCAATATCCTGTTAATATTCGGGACATTCGAGTATTGTGTTTATAAGTGGCATATGCAAACACCATGTCCTGTTTACAGTAACCAGGATAAGCTCTTATCCAAGTTATGAGAAACCAGGATAAGGTACCTGGAGCACTCTGGAGCACTGATATTATCCGGGATACTGAGGCATGTTATCTCATTTACTGGGGTTTTACAGTTTGCGTACACTCAGTTGTGCAAAGACTTATGTTGACCAGTGAAACAACACATGCCTGCAAGTGGTATCAAGTGATAACTCTCACTTTTGGAGTCTGGAGGAAACGGATTTGTGCCTTTAAATCATGAAAGGGTTTTAAAGGTGTCCTTGAAAAAATGACCCTGGGTTCCCATGGACTACTGAGCAAATCTGCTATGTAGACTCGTTAACAGCAGGGCCAATTGCATAATTGGGTTACTTTTTAGAAGGCTCTGGATTATCACTAAAATCAGCACTGGGACATGTATTTTGTAGTTGAAGCTAAGTGTTTAGGCGGGACAACACAGGAAAAAAAAAAGTTTAATAATTTCTCATTAATAATTAACTGCCTGAACTAGAGCAGTTGATTTTGAGTAGCATAAACCATAATGTCCATTACAATAAAACATTGTGAAAAAACAAATTTAAAAGGAATTGTTAGTCTTTAATTTTTCTAGAAACGAAAATATTTTCACCAGTGTACACTAAATGGACTGCATTTATATAGCGCTTTTCTAGTCTACCGACCACTCAAAGCGCTTTACAATACTTGCCTCACATTCACCCGTTCACACACACATTCATACACTGATGGCAGAGGCTGCCATGCAAGGTGCTCAAGGACACTTCGACACGCTCTCTGGAGGAGCCGGGGATCGAACCAGCAACCTTCCGATTACTAGACGACCCGCTCTACCTCCTGAGCCATGCCGCCCCACTATAATTTTCATTGTTGAATTCATTATGGAGAAGTCAAGCTTGACATGATAACTTTACCTCTAACTGGCCTAAGGTGTGGGTGGATGTTTGAGAGTGGCAATCATGAGAAATAAAGCATCATTACTCACCTAAATACGACTATTGCTGTTTTACATGGTGGGCAGGCCAGTAGGAAGATCTATTTAGGAAGACACGGGGAAAAGAGAAACGTCAAATTATACTCAGATCATCAGAGAAATTTGGCTTTGTTGTTGAAATTGATAATGTCATGAGAGGAGAACCTGTAACTCAATATGCCATCACATCAAGCAAGGGGCCTCATTCATGAATCATATGCAAGAATGGGTTTCATCTTAAACTGTGCTTACAAACAATTTAGTTATGGAGTTAATTTATCCATCATTATTTTATTGGACTTTCTTTGTTGCACACAAAAGTAATTTGGAACATTCTCACAGTCAAACACGCTCAAAAGAATTATTCTTTGTAGCCTTTATGTTAGATGAAGAACAATTTCATATAGTTAAAGCCAGCATTGACTGTCATGAATATAGCCATGTACAGGCTATCTAAATGCAATTCATTTAATAGAACATAGACCAGTGTTAGTTGTGAGCGTGTGCCTCATGCAGCAATGCACCTTGGACATTTTGAGAATGGAGCAGTTGCCGTTTTTGGATGACCAATGGCACACAGGGAGCGTACAGATATGTTTGATTATGATTAATGGCCCTCCACCAGTGGCAATAAAGCAGCACCTAATCTTTGTTATGAGCTTCCTTGATCCTAATCTCATGTCAAACCATGTTTTTCTTTCTTTCTCCATCATGTGTGCTGGACACCAAATTCAGAGCTGCTGTCATTTCTCGCCTTGGTCTTCTTTTCGCGGTGCCCATCACTCCTTAGCTGACGATAAATCATGCCTTTCTTTGCGTTAACCCACATGTGCACGTGAGTTTGTTTACACCTGATAAATAGGTTGTTGTGACCTTGAGCAGGGTATACGCCTCCTTCTGGTGCAGCCCAAGGGTCAGTGTTTAACAAAGTAAAGGAATATGTAAAGATCACGTTACCAGTTATAAGTCTCTTGCATTGGCCAATGATGGGCTATGCTGCCAGAATATGGTGGGCTAGAGGACATTGCATATGTTTCATGGTTCATAACAGGGTTTAAAAATTAAAAATTTGTAATGCAAAGAGAACACTATTTATTCAAGCTAGCAGTAGCAAAATGAAAAGTCATACATATTTAATTCCTACAAATGCTGCCACTGCTGCATGTGGAAGAGCGTGTTCACTCAACATGCCTTTCCTAAAGTGTTCATGTATTAATGACACAGCCAAGGTACACACTTCCATGTCTTATCTACAAAAACATTTGGAGAGAGGAGGACTCGCTCACCACAAAATGTACTGAAGAAAAAACTTCTAGTGGAGACTTTAAAGGTATAAAGAAATTTTAAGAATCAGATGCTCATAACAAAAATAGTGCTCAAGTGCTCAAAAAAGAAATAAAGACAAACGTTTCGGTCAAGTGACCATCTTCAAGTGTCTGGGTAAGAGGGAAAGACAGTGAGACATGCTGCTTAAATAGGGCTCTAGGCCTACACAGGTGTGGCACAATTAGATTGCCCCTTGGTAATCAAGAGAAATGTTCAAAGAGCAATAATATCATTACTCCGTATGGCAGGCAGACCACATACTACTATGAAATGACCAATCAAATATTATAGAAGAGAAATCATATGCATACATGACATAACATTGGAAACATTAGATTACACATTTTATAATGGTAGGACCACATCATACTATGACAAATGATGATGAAGTATCGATATGGAGACTTGACCAGAGAGAGTCCGTAGGACATCCATGGGGTTACCTATAGAAAACATTGTAGAGAGAGATCCTCAT
>OMKK01064189.1:1678-13142 GCA_900302305.1 Polymixia japonica
AACCACTAAACGACCTTCCATCCGTCCTTTACATGTGCTATGGGAGGGGGGGTCGGCTTACACGGAGAGTCTCAGCTCATCCCGTCCGTAGTCAACCTTTAGGAATGATTTCACGGTTGTGCATTCTTACTTCACCTGTTTTTGAACTCAAAGCTCCATTCTGTGATGTTTTTTTCCCTTTCATGTCATGTCAGTTCTTCATGGCATATTCCTTCAAAGGATCCAATGATTTGACAGAGGGGGGAGGGGGCATGACGAATTGCGCTTTTGCTTTTATGGCCCAATACTTGATCCCTTTGTACTGTAATGGTTATTACTCTATTATGAGATTATGGTTTTGGTTGATATTTTTCCACCGAGATGGGATTTTTACTTATTATTAAAACATATTGGCGAACTATGTCATGGTCCAGTATTGCTTCAAAACATAAACCCATCCTAAGAAATGTCAGGTGAAATGCCAACTCTGAATAATTTATTGGCTATTATAAACAGAAAATGGCAATACCAAACAGGCCTTTGCTCAACGCAAATTGGATTAGACTTTGCCACAATTACCTTCACCGCTTCACTTACCTTGTAAATTCATGCATTGAAATTCAGTTTAATACTGGATAAATGATATCTCTTGTGTGGCTGTTGTTGTCACGGTTGGCATGGTGAGCGTGCGTGTGTACCAATGCATGCGTGTGGCACGCAGCGATGCGACGTGCTGGCCTGCGCGCTCCGGGTATATGTGCTCTGCCTCCGGAATACCAACTAAGTTCCTCTTGTTGTCAGCGGTGCCTACATGCATCTCTTGTCTTAGGCAAAAAAAAAAAGTTTCCAGGAGAAAAGCACTTCAGAACCAGACCGAGCTTTTAGGGACACAGAAGCCAAAAGGTGTGCTGAAGCTGTCAGAACGCGGTGCTTAAAACGTCTATATCCACCACCACCGACGCGGCTGATAGCAGCATTTTAATTAAACCAAAGAGGGGGTTTTAGAGTGAGATGTCTCAACATTCCCGAGTGGTCACGCAGTGTGTACTGTCCCGTTTTTGCTTAAAAAAAAACAAAAAACGACAAGTCTATAAAAGCTGTGTGTTTGGGCCCGAGGGCTCGACTCTCTCCGCTTCTTTTTTCCTCCTCCACTCTCATTAGACTTCCTTTTCCCTCTCATTAGTGGAGTTCACAGTGCTTTCCCGGTTCCAGGGAGAGGACACGGAGAAGAATGCGCTCAAAGGCACTCCGCTGTCACAAATCACACGGGTGCTTTACTGGAGTGGCTTCTTTTATTTGACTCCGACTCAACCCCTGCCTAGTCTGTGACGAGCTCTCTAGCGTTGTTCTCCCGGGGGTGGGGGGGGAGATGCGCCATAGCATGTAGCGTTGATAGGCAGCTCGTGCCCCCTGAGGAATTTTCATTATTTCAATTTCGGATGTTTGTTATTGTACCGTGCTGTTCCCGTCGCGCCTCCTCGCCGCAGCTGATATTGCATATCTTTATCTCTGTCAGGAATCCAGCATAGAGTCCATGGACTAGGATATTGTGTCGGTCTCTTTTCACCTCTCTTTCCTTCATCTCTCTGCTGCTCCCCCAGTATCAAGATGGTGCTGATGTGGACCAGCGGGGACACCTTTAAGACGGGCTACTTCCTGCTCACCCAGGCCCCCGTGCAGTTCTGGACGTGCGGGATGCTGCAGGTGGTCGTGGACTTCACCATCCTGTTCCAGGTCTACTACTACAGCCGCTACCCACAGAAACCAGTGTCCCACACTGTGTCGCACACCACCAGCGCCAAGGCCCTCTGAAGAAGCGCCCACTAGCTCCGGAGAGTAGAACAGCCACACAGGGTTGACGCTCATGTAGAAAATAAAAAATGTGCACATACATCGACACAAGGGCGCACACAGCACCCCTGTGTCGTAACTCCGGTGGACATGCGTGCGCATACACACACACACACACACACACACACGCACCAGTGCCAAGGCACCTTTGAGAGGGTGCGGGTTGGTCAATCCCTTGGTGTATACACAAAGATCCACACATGCTCATAAATAAGGCATGAACGTAAACACACCCTTGGTGGCTGCAGCACAACCCGAAGGACTCAGCTGAAGGACACTTGTTGCATTCAAATGGATGGGGCTTCTCTTTTATTTATTACTCTGTTGACTATTCTGTACGTGGCACTCTACTCATGTGACAATATGCAGACCGGTAAAAATAATATATCTTTCAAGATACCTGTGCATGTACACATGAATATCACGCACATAAAATTAATATAAATTGCAGTTGTATGCACTGAAAATCTGTGCTGACGCTCAAGGAAATGTGGACCGGCTTTGTTGTCCACATACACTCATGATTGTAATGTTGCATGAAAACCTCTGCCTTAACAGATATTCAAACAGGGCTGGCTACTTTACCAGTAGTATGATGTTTGAACCAATCATTAATACATAACTTTTCTGAATGTACAAAATGGCATTGTTATTTTTCTGGCTATTGTTTTTGACAGCTGGAAAAAGCCTGGTCAGTACCACTGGTTGAACATAAGGTTGCTATGTGCTGTGCCACACTGACTCAATCTTATGGAATAATAAACAAACGCAATCAGAAGAGCAGCTTTACCAAAAAAACAAAAAAATCCAATGGGTTGGCTGCTAGAGAACGCAGAATCTGTCTTGGGCCATAAACAATAGTGGCCTTGAGACTTAACAGAGAGACTCACTGAGCAGGACAAACACAGGCTCGTATAGGAGACGAGGGCAACCTTCCTCTTCAAGCCAATACTTGCTCCAAGATGATGAAAAGTGGCCAAAAATTACTCATATGGCAGCTTTGGCACATTGGATCACTGTACGGCGCTGGTATAGGCATGTATAGGCACTACAGTGTTGTGAAAGAATAGTGGCCATGTTATGTACCTGCAGTAAAGATTTCTTTTTTTTCTTGACAATTTCACAGTAGACAGACTAGCACGGACTAGTCCCTCCTCCCCTTGTAAGCCTCAAATAATCCTCTTTTTTTTTTTCCAAGTGGGAGAGAGATGAATTTTCTATGAATATTTCTTTCTCTACTGTTTAATATTTAAAAATGACTGACAGACACGGTGGGAGGAAGCGATTTGTCAGCAGAGGAGCACTGTGTTTGTGCCCGCCCCCTTTTACCAGCCCGCTTAATCACTGATGAATATTTATTTTGTTAACTTTTTATAATCTTAAAAAAAAAATGCCTGCGTAAGCACAGTGTATGCCTGTTCTTTGTCAATTTATATTGACAAAGGTGATGATGATGATGATGTATTCTATGCCAAGGTGAGGAAGATGTAGTGTGTTGACGATGTGAGATACTTGATACAGTCTTGTTGCGCTCAACAGGATCCAAATGACCTCAAGAGTTTCTGCATAGATGACCACTGTTCCATTCCATGTACCTGATCTGACATTGTTTTATTCTTCGGTTCTTCCGTTTTGTTGTGTCATGTTCAACTACCAACTTATATTTTCCACATAGAAACTGCCAATTTCTATATTCTGACTAATTTGTGAGGAAACCCAAATGTTACATACCAAAAATGTCATTATACAGATGTTTTTGTATTTTGTTTTACAACGTTACATTGTGTTTGGTTTTAGTTCATATTTCTGTGGAACTGCCAGTTCTCCGCTGGTAGAATTAACGACGTCCAACGACTCTTAAGTTTTTTCATCGAGGAGTAAAGAGGAGGAGCCAGTGTGGCATTGGCACCCAATAAAGAGGATGTTGAAAGACTGGATGTTGTCGACCCATCCTTAAAGTTTGTGTTGGTTGTATTTTATGTCAGGAGACAACTGCCTTTGCTTCCTTCAACAATGCAGGTCTGGCTAACTTCACTTGTCAGAGAAAGTACAAGCCCACCAGCCATGGTCCTTCTTTGGGCTTTGGGCATGGGCCATCCAAAGCAATAATAACCACATAAATAACCACTAGTACAGTGAGAAAACATGAATCACATGATGGATGTACCAGCTGAGACAGGAAGGGGTACACAAAACACATCCTCTCTAAATGCAAAGTCAGTCAGTTCTTTTTTTACGTATACCACACTGTGATTGATGAAGACATTAATGCCTGTTGGAAATTGTTTGGTGCTTTACCTCAATTTCAGTTAGGATTTCAATGTACTAGTGTGTGGGCTGTTTTAATGCAATATTCAGCAAAAGTAAATAGTCTTGCCACATAAAGAGAAAATCCATCCCAAAATAAAATGTGAATATTACTGTGATATTGGACTATCTCAATTATATGTGAACAGGAAATGCTATTATAGAACTAACTATTACAGAATGGACTTGGACTTCACCTAGAACCTGATCTCAAAGTCTTCTTGTGTGGCCATTTGATTGATAAAGAAAATAAAAACTAAACATCTTCCACTGCATCTATAAATAGGTTCCTCTAGAATTTGAGCAAATGTGAGCATCAGCTTCTCTATGCTACAAACATCCTACATCAGTTGTCACTGGTGATGGTTTTCCAAGTTTGCTATGCGCTGTGCACAAATTATTACTGTGTACCGAGCACATTGATTTCAAGGTTCACAAACAATGTTGATGTGGATTCCTACTTGTGCTACTCAAGTTCAAATTTGGTTGTATGACCTTTGTTTATAGGTGAGATCCAAGGACTATCATCTGTTAACTCAAAGAGATACTTTCAGCTTTTCTGCGCCATTGGCAGCAAATGAGAGGCTCGAATTTGTGGACTTAATGAATGTTTGTTTGAGCCTTTACGCTCGAATGAGCTTTATTTTATACTGGTGATAACCGCTCTAAAACTTTGTACCTACATCACAATTGGACTGTGTGTACCCACAAATGCATATCCAATTCATTGTCAGCTGCAAAACTGTCTCATTGATATTACCTATGAAAGTCTTGGCACTCTTGTTTCTAGCATTAGGGGGGTTTCCAGCTACACTAATCTAGATAAATCTGCCCAAGATCATAGTAATAATGTGAATTCTACTAGAGTACATTTTACTTTAAATTTTCTGGCCTTGAACTTGACAAGGTAGTGTTGGAAGTGTTGCGGTCTTGATCCTAAAGGCTCCATATTAAAGGATCTTTTCTGATCAAAGCACTTCATTAAAGCACTATTGGCAATTAATAGAATTACAGCGTCTAGAGCCAAGTTCATTCCTGGAAACAGAATCCATTTATTATTCATAAAGGATGTGAGAAAAAAACTTGGACAAACCACAGACTGGAATTAATTTGGTAAGTTCTAAGCGCAGAGGCAAAGCCAACATGGTCTTTATTTTAGAGCGTCCTTGTGTATAATTAATTGTTAACTCATATATTATATCACACTGGGGACTATGTTCAGTATATTTTTCATGACATTTATAAAGAGAAGCCAATCCTGAGTCAAGAAGCAAAGTATACAGAAATTCATGAAAGTCAAATGACTTTTCCATTTTAACAAAGGAATATTGTCATATAGGGATTTCTTAAACCTTAAAAATTGAAATGTCATAATATTTTTTGAGAAAAAAACTCTTATAATGTTTCCATGCTTCTTAAAGGGATATTTGATCTAATTGCTGCAATTCAAAATTGGCTGACTATGGCATGTACACACCCCTCAGATGATACAAACATACACAGAAAAGGGTTGTATTCAGACCTGTTCTGAACAGCACATGGAAAAACATATTTGGCCTAAATTGCACTTCTCTAACATTTACTTCCTGGTATGCAAGGCTCTACTACAATAATGCTTTGGATGATTAGGATTTTCAATGCATCTTGGGTATATCATTTAAGAAAAAAAAACTCTTTTATGTCCAAGAAATTGGATTTTTCAGAAGAAGGCATTGGTTTATTGTTTTCTAAGAATCAACTGACCTGTCTATAGTTGCCTGAAGCTGGGTATATTGAAATACCTTAAAGGATAATTGCATCCATTTTTGACCTGGACCTCATTTCCCTATCTTTTCATATCATACCGATCGGCTTTGACCAAAATGTAATTTGCTTCATTGTAGTGGTAATTACGGACTCAGTTGGCTGTGACCATTAGTCTCCAATACAATCCTTCGGGGCAAATATGAGTCACCCAAAAGATGTCCTTTTCGAAAACTGTGACGCTGATACATGTTTGTAAATAGATATTAAAAAAATATCTCAAGACATGCTTGCTTTGTACATGTATGATGCTAGGCCATTGGTTAAACACTTTCTTGTTTCTCTTTTCTCTGGCTATGACATGTAAAGAGAGCACATCACTCCTATTTTAGCTTATCTTCATTGGTTCCCGGTAAATTTTAGAATTTATTTTAAGATATTATTGATAACTTTTAAAGCCCGCTCCGGACTCGCACCCAAGTACATCTCAGATCTCTTGACACCATATGTGCCCGGTCGCAACTTGAGGTGCTCAGCCAAAGCTCTGCTAGCCATTCCACAATCTCAGACCAAGGACCAAGGTTGACCAGGCCTTTTCTGTTAGGGCCCCCATTCTCTAGAACAACCTTGCGAGCTCCTTATCCTCTTTTAAATCCCTCTTAAAAACATATTTTTATAGGTGTGCTTTTACAGGGCTTGTGGTCTGAATTCACTTTTGAAGTCACTTCTTAAAACCTATTATTATTCAAAATCATTCTGTTAATTCTTATTTTATTGATTATTGATTATTTTAATTATTTTATATTGCTTTATTTTACTTATTTATCCTCATATGTAGCTCCTTTTGCTTCTATATTTCCTTCCCAATGTTGTATAACTTTTAAACTGTTTTTAAATTGTCTTTACCATTGTTTGTCTACCTTTTTTTTGTCTTGTAAAGCACTGTGGCTTTATTTTGAAAAGCGCTATATAAATAAAGTGTTAGTATTATTATTATTATTATTATTATTATTAATAATATTATTATTATTATTATTATGTTGTGAGACATGTATCATTGCAGGATGAGCATCACCATTTTGAAAAGGACATGTTTCCGATGATGTTGGGATTGATATTATCCCTGAAGGATTGTATCCCAGCCAACTGAGACCATAAGTACACTTTAAGTAAGCAATTGATTACATTTTAGATGATAGGAAAAGATAGGGAAATGAGGTCCAGGTCAAAAATGGACAGAATTATCCTTTAAGTTCTTTTGAGGATATTCAACATAAAGGCATTTGATAATTGTTGTGTTGGCCTGCTTGACCAGTGTAATTTGTATTAATGGATACATTTGATTTGTTACAATTGTAGAGGAATAGACTCAACTTCATATGAAATGAATATGTGCTCAGGGCTCAGCCTAAAAAAGGTTATTTGGTTTGGCCAAATACAATACATTACATGGAGTAAATGGAGAAGATTTTTGCAGAATAACAAACATACACTTTAGGTCTGACAAACACCTCTATTTTGGACGATCCCTTCCTGTCAAACACAGCTACCTGTACCTGAGGATCATACTGTTGATAAACCTGAGGTCTGAATACCACCATGTGCAGTTTTAGTATTTATATAACTTCCCATTTCACAGATGTATCTGAAGTCTGAATCGCAGCCAATGAATGTGTCTCGGTCAGTTCTTTGACCCGTTTTTTCATCTCAGTTTCTGCCCATTGTTTGCAGTAAAGTTTGTAAAAAGACTTCTATAAAACTCGGGAAACCCGGATACACTCTGGTGCACAAGCGCTACAGACAGTCAAAGCAGAGACCAAACTCCAGAAAAGAAAATGTCTTCCCTGCTCACAATCCTCCAGCTTGTCAACGTTGAAGTCCCAACGCTGTGCATGGCGGTCTCCCCGGCCGGCTGCTCCAACACAGACAGACAGACGGAGTGGCTAAGTTTGCATGGACCTTCTGATCTCCGCGGCCCTCTGAGAGGCGATAGCCATGGACTTCCTTCGCTGTGCTGCAGAGACGGCGGCCTCGGTGATGCCGTGGTAGCTGTCTGTCTCCTGGGAGTCCTCGCTGTTCTGGGACTTGGTGCTGTCCTGGGAGTCCGGCTTCTGCCTCAGCACCCGGCTCTGCTCCTCCTTCAGCTCCAGGTAGGAGCGGGAGAAGGTGTGAAATATGGACGTGACAGGGAAGGCCATGAGCAGGATGCCGCTCAGGATGCTGCTCAGCGCCACCACCTGGCCGGGGATGCTTCTGGGCACCATGTCGCCGTATCCCACCGTGGTCATGGAGATGACCGCCCACCAGTAGCTGCCGGGGATGCTGGTGAATTCCTGCTTGGCGCCCATCTCGCTCTCCGCCAGGAACACCAGCGGGGAAAAGAGGGCCATGGCCACGCACAGGAAGAGCAGCAGCAGGCCGAACTCGCGCGTGCAGCGCCTCACCGTCAGGCCGAGCGTCTGCAGGCCCAGGGAGTGGCGGGCCAGCCGCATCACGTAGAAGATACGCAGAGCCCGGAGCACGCGCAGGACTAATCCCACCTTCTCCAGGTAGTTGTTCCCCGAGCCAGCGGGCTTCCCTCCCACCGACAGAGAGTCCACGATGAGCGTGATGTAGTAGGGCAGGATGGCTACCACATCGATGACGTTCAGGGGCGTGCGCAAGAACATGCACTTGCTCTGCGTCTGGATGAAGCGCAGCAGGAACTCCAGCGAGAACCAGGCCACGCACACCGTCTCCAGCACAAAGATGTTGTAGCACTTCTGGGAACACTCACCCTGGGGAAGGAAAAGAGCAAAGAGACAGACAGGCGTTAGGAAGTCTTTCAGTAGCTCTGTGCGTTGCAATGCCACTGCAACAGTACCGCTGATGTGAAGAAATTGATATGAACAGGAAAGGATTACCACGCTTTGAATAGAGGTAACGTCGAGGTTCGACATATAGTCTGTAATTAGGAATCCATTTCCAGGTCTGCCATTTGATTAATGGGTTCAATGTAGAAAGGTTGGCTAATTTAATCTCATGGACAAAAGGTGATTCTGGTGTTTTACATAACACAGAAAATGGTGTTGGCAGGTCCATGAAGCTGAGAACAAAGCCTTTGCTGATCTAAAAGAATAACTCGGTGATGAGAAAACTAATAAAGCCACAGAGGGCTGGATATGCATTTGCCTTGGATGTGTTAATTATGACAACTTAATTTCCTTCCCAGGATCCATCTTGGCTCAGGCAAAAAGTATAACTACGTTATGATTTCCTTAATTTCCCGCATGAGAAGCAGAAATATGAACATGTTCAATAACGATCACTTTTTAGGACTGCTTTAAGGGGTCTCTTAAATATTTGAAAGTGTAATTACACATGCTTGCATGGTTATTGTGTGAATGTTACCCCAGAAGGAAATGAAGTGGAGAGATGAAGTGAAAGCGTGTGAGCAAGCTTTCATTTGAGGATATATTAAGATTGTTCTAAATGACCAAACAATCTTGCTCTCTTTAATTTTATTTTGTCCTCTTCTCAGGGGAACCCACATAAACATAATCAGAGAGAGAAAGAGAAAACATACCCTTATCAGTTCATGAATGACGGAATGACAACTGAGCTGAAACCGAAGCGGAAAAACACTATATTTAACAACTTTTTGCAACTCGTCTTTCCTATCACTTGTTCTAATGTGTAACTAATTGTTTCTCCGACATTTTGTGGTTTTGAATGGTTTCTACTGAACCAACGGTTGTGTTGAAGCATTCATGATGGCTCGTGATGACAGTAGTAGTTGTGAGATTAAAATAAAGAGTTTGTAATCAAATGGGTGATATGCGAAACTGCTGCAGTGGATTTTCACTGTGGGCAACATTGAAATACTGTGGTAGAGCAGGACAACTCCAGGTGTGAGTGGGCATCACTATGAGTAGAAGAGGCTTTTTTTATATATGTAAAAAGCAGGAACACATACAGCATGAAAGCATCTCTTCCAAAATACAGGAAATAAGAAAAAGGTTTACTTTAAGACTCACACCCATGCATTGTAATACTAAGGCTTTTGCATATATTATGTTTTGGGGTTTTTTTTTGCCTAGGGTGTCACGAAACTTGCTAAATCCGTTAAGTCCTTGCTACATAAAATCACTGGGAAAAAATTGCCATTGAGGTTTTCACACAACAGCAGTTATATCCTGGGTAAATGAAAATTATATTATATTATAACAAATTAAAATAATCATGATATTAATAATATTTTCTTTAAAGGCACTTGGGAAACTACTGTACAGATGAAAAGTGGCATCTCCTTTGAGGCTTACAGTGTGCTGGCTGCATATTGAGCGGGAGAGATGAAAACAGCTTGGGGACATCTTCATCGTCTACATATTCAAGTATGATTCAGTCGGAGTCAGGCTTCCTGGGCAGAAGTCTAGAGTGAAAAATGTAAATCCACCATAGGGAGTGTCAACACAGCACACGCCTGCTACTATACAGTGAAATGCAACTAGCCTTCTTATATTTTCATTTCATATTGTTATAGTTTTGAAATGTGATTTCAATTTAAAATTTAATAACTATGAGGTTAGATGGCAGATTGTCAACTGGCAATTTTTGCCAAACTTTATGAATTAATAAAAACTACAGCCCTTTTTGTTAAAAAAGTATTTGGATAGAGTATATTAGTTACGTAGTCAAAAACTGTTTCATTGCAATGACTTCCAGATTCATAAAAACATAAACATTTTTTCATATTATATTTTCTGGTTCTCAGTGTATCTATAAGAATTCAGCTGTGACTCCATGTGGCTCTCTGTTACTCTGTTACTCTGTTACTCTCAGGATGCATAATAACTAAACAAGCGTCTGAGTTATCAGTCCAGCTTTGAGTCATTTCTTTAAAATGGGGATGTGCAATTCTAGCAGGATTTTCTCTCTATCAGTTTTAAAAGAAAGACTATAAGCGTGCGTAAACTGCTGTAGTTGTACATTGTAATCTTGAAGCTTTGCCGCAGTTCAAATTGAAGCAGAAAATCCTTGTCATTTCCTGTCAAAATCCTTTTAGAGCTCACTGCATGTTGACTTATTTATTTTCATTAAATTATGTATTTATTTCATTTTCATTTCAACATGCAAACTGGTCTATATCACTGTTGTTCTGCTCTATTATTCAAAAACCTTGAAACCGTCTTTGTGCGTGCGTGTGCGTGCGTGAACTATAGCTAAGTGTTTAACTTCGATGGACGTGGCTCTGGCCACCGGCTCAAGTGCACTCTGAGTGCATTTCCCCTCCCTCTGCTCACCTCCAAATTGAATAGTCTCTGATGCGCACAGAATTACAGATGATCAAATTAAAAACACACAATTATCCATTTCACTGACCAGGGGGACTCTGACCCCATCATGGCTGAAGACAAGTGTGTAAGCCAAACAACAAAGGAAGTCAGGGCTAACCTCCGATCCCAGAAGATATGTTTGAGTGGGTGTGATTTACAACCAGGCTTACTTCTAGTGCTGAGCCAGAGCCGTCCTGAGTGCACCAGGGCTTTTAATGGATTTATTCCATTTATTTACTCATTTTGTTCACCTCACTAGGCTTTTTTTT